>VDFB02382337.1:0-50271 GCA_007258455.2 Sequoia sempervirens | reverse complement strand
TCAATGGAGGAACTGTGAATTGTTGGGCTTGTGTAAAATTTTCATGAGGTGTACAGGACAGTGTTGCCCATGGGTTTTGTCAAGAGTTGGCATAGATGTGCCCAATATCTGGAATGGTATCAACTTACAAACCTGTCAGACACCTATTATAATTATAATAGTTTAATATATACTTCTTGGTTAAGTGGTGTGCTTTTATTTGACTGCAAAATTTCAACCTATAGCCTGTTATTCAAGTCCTTCAATTATCCTTCTTGATTAATGGGTTAATTCATTTTTTCAGTTTCATCCAAGACTATGAAGAGCTTAGGAACTAGTTTGTTGGAATTCAATTATTTTCTAGAAATAATAGAAGCTTCTTGAAGACGCCTTTTAACTTTGGGATGGTTTTGCAATGTTGAACTATGTTAGTCAATTATGATGCATTGTAATTGTTTTGTTTTTCCTCAGGGGACTTGAAGCAAATATGTGAAACTGATCTTGGTTTAGCTTCACAATGTTTCCTGACAAAACATGTGTTCAAAATGAGCAAACAATATTTGCCAAATGTTGCTCTCAAAATTAATGTAAAGGTCTGTACTGTAAGACATTTTTTTACACTTCCATTATGCCAGTAGATAGTTTATGTTTAGTTGATAGGCTATATGTGTGAACTTTGCTCGAAATTTTTGTCAGCCTCCCTGGTTTTTAACTTTCTGACATTCGTGTGCCAGTCGGGAAATATGTGGCGGATTTTTATTAAACACCAAATAAATCACTGAAATGAGCGAGTTGAATTAGTCATTGAATATAAACATATTAATAGTACTACAAAAAGATTGCTTCCAGATTTTATGTCCGAGAAGTTTGCCACAATTAAGTTGTGCCTTGGTCGTATTGCTAGTTTTTATGGTGAGCCTTTAATTCTTGACACACTTTGAATAAATTTTTTCAAAGGTGCAATGCTGACAAAAGACATCGGAGTTCAAGGCCTCTTGCAGAAATGTGAAGGGCTTCCCAAGCCTGAGTTTCATTTTCCCTTTTCTCCTTCCATACTGGCTTGAAGGGTACATGGAGAGGCATATATCAGATTGCGGGTGTGCCTAGTTGAAATAAAGAATGCCTCTTTGCATATTTACATATAATATTTCCAACGCTGCCTCCCTCTATAGAGATAGACCTTGATACAAAAATTGGTATTGCTGCACCTGCCTACCACAATGATACCCACATTCATCTGCTATCTCACCTCAAACGACTCTTCCCTCACATGGATCAATAGGTATTCATTTGTGTTTTATTTGTGGCTTACTTTTATTATGTCAACCCTATTGCCTCTGCTTCAATTTTTATCAATTTCAATGCAATCTTTTAATGTGCTGCCAACTATGGTACTTAAAAATTATGGGCCTTGGCCCTTTTTCGAATTGGGGTTGGGTTAGTTTGCCCTTTGAATACACTATATATGAACTTATGTGGGAATGGGACTTCTCTACACGACTTTCTTACTATTTTTCCCAGCACAATACAATTACAAACCTTTGACTACAAGATGGCTAAGGTGATCATTTGAATATATCCCGCAGTTATTAAAATTACTATGGGTTTTGCTTCATATTAGACTTGCACGTTTTTGACTAATTTTAATGCTATTAGCATCTTCAAGCAATTTTGGAGTCATGTGGCAACGATCTTGTTGCTGCATTCCATCTGCTATTCATCTAAACCCTACTAACAAATACTCAGAGGTGTTTCTGTGCTATGCATTTATTGGAGTTAGGACGATGAAGTTAGAATAGCTTTCTTAGATGTCCTTTGAAAGCTGTGCCACTGATTCTAAAAGGTGTTTCGTAAGGTAAGGCCACTGTTCACAATGTAGCACTTTTAATTGTCGTTGCAGGGCTCTTCAGCTGTGTTTTTCTTCTGATGACATGGAATATTTGTTGGGGAAAGTGGTCTATCCTTGATTCAATGGCCTCGTATGGTGATGCCGATTTGAGGAATGCACAAGATGGACAATAAGTGAGTCACTGTGGTAAGATTTTATAGTTTGAAAGTTTAGAAGAAAACTTCATTTGTCTTACAAGTCTATTTATCTCATTCATTGCAATTATTGCCTATAATATTGCACATTGTACTTTGGAATCGCCTAGGATTGTATGTCCATGTATAAGTGTTATTTTTGTATAGGATTTCATGCTAATAATATTTTGAATTTTGGATGACCTGAGCAAGCAAAATGCATCATGACATCATTTTCTTGTTAAGTGATCTTGTTTTTCTAGTGGAAAATTGATGTTGGATGTTCTCTTTGTTCAAACTACATTGGAGTTTTTTTCTTTCATTATGTGGGTTCAACTTTCAATCGTGAAAAGTAGTTCTCTGTGTGCCTAAATATAGCATCCTTAACTTGTCACGTAATGCAAAATTTTGGAAGAGACAAGCAAACCCAAAAGCCCATGCACATAACTTGGATTTTCACAATAGTTTTCTATTTCTAGGTAAATTATGATAATGTAGCCTCTATGCACTAAGGTATGGACTTTGGAAAATCAACATTGAAGTAGGGAAAGGGTAGACGACTCTGTTAGTGTACACTTAATAAGTTGTGTGGCTTGAGATGTTTGCAAGTGGTTTAAAATCTCTAGAACTTATATCTAAGAAGATGTTTCTAGGTGAACCCCTGTAGATTTAAAGACTTGTTGAAGTTTTAAGGTTTTGGTATTTCAGGATATCAAGGTGCCCAACACAAAGGGGTGATTAGTGATGGAAAAGTTGAGTACCTATGATCAACCCAAAAATTTCAAAATTTGATATGACAACAAGTCCTTGACAAAACATGTTAGTAAAGTAAATTGCAAGTATATAAAATGCCAAACTTCAAGATGTATAGGATAATTTTTTTGCACATGTATGCTGCTCTATTTTCCTCAAAATTTTCATTCATACATGAGAATGGATATACAACTCTTGAATGAACAACCTAATTCACTTTAAAAGGTTTTGAGTAGTTTCAAGTCTCTTGAATGCTAGGAAGTTATACATCTATGATAGAAATTGCTATTAGATTAGAAATTCCATATTATGATATTTTCTCCTATCTTTGTTTGTTTCTCTCTCTTAGAAGCTGTTGTATGATCAATATCATTTCTCTCATGTCTTTGCGCATACCATTCAATTTATGAATCAAATGCCACAAAACTTCTTCCAATACCTGATTAAATTCACATGTATGTTGTTTATGCTCTAAGCGCATTCCAGACATGAAATTATAGGACGGGATAACAGAATCACCACTCTTATATCATTACTATGAGCCTATAAAAGCTGTACTAAATTTAAACAATATAGAAAAAAAAATGTATTCTTAAAATTTCAAATAGTAAATTTTTGAGATATAGAAACAAAATAGCCCAAGTTCATCTGTTAGCCATTGCTAGACAAGAATTTACAACACATGATAGCTGAATCGCCACTTTAATATCATTGCAATTAGATTAAAAAGTTGTATTAGACTTGAACAATACATGAAAAAAACTGGTTATAAAATTTCTAAATATAAATTTTTGAAATACTAAAGGAAAGAGATTTAGAAAGTAATTATTAAACTTTTTATCCTGTAAGAAAGTCTATGAGCATCTAGTTACAAATTGTTCTTTCACTTTTTAGGAAATACTACTACGCTGGAGCTACACAGATGATCTTTGGTAGCAAAATTCTTGCAAAGGATGGAGATGAAAGAAGGCTTGGAGGCATAATATTTGACACTATCAGTTCATATACGTACTTCACAAAATAAGCTTATAATGCTTTTTCCTTTGCAGTAAGTGTTTAGAGACAACTCTAACCTTATGCAATTTTAATATAATTAGTTTCTATTTCTAACAATGCAAGGTTGATACAAGTCAAAGAAAACATTGTAAAATAGTTGGTACAAGATTCATCAAATAAGTCCCTGCCACTATGTTGGTGAGGGAAAAAAAAATCAGGTGAAGGGATTTGTTAATTTCATATTTCACACATGGAAATTTAATTTTATGAATCTTATTGTAAATTTCTTATGTTGTAAAGACTATATGAATTAGGCTAATGGGTATGTGTAGGATCATGTTGGGCAAAAAAGTGGCGATATGATGGATGTGTAGGGTATGTGGTTGACGATTTTTTTTTACCTTCAAAATTGATTTAAACTAGTGGTTTTTAAACAGATTCTTAGCTTTTCACCAATATAAATTATGCTTTACTTTTAAATTTAATAAATAATTATTATTTATTTTCTATTCAATTAATTTTAATTGTTCCTCGACGATGATTGATCGAAAAATATCTATGCCTTTCAAACGGGTATTATATTTTGAATTCAAAATACGAAATTTCTCACATTCTACGCTCACATAATTATGATTAATTTTTTTTTCAATTTTATTTAAATTTCTCAATTTCGCCATGTGGCTGTATTATTATGAGCTTTTATATTTTTAAAAGTTTCAGAATAAAAAATTCATAATTAATTATTTACTTAAATAAATTACAAAAATATATATATCACACGACACGAACCCTCCATTATATCTAAAATCTTATAATTTTTTTATTATTTTAAAGGTGTATTAGGTGGTCAGACAGACATCTACTTCTTATTTTTTCCTTAAAATTTAAGTGTTACTAAATTGAAATTTTAAATTTTCATTAAATAGATTTTTTTTTTTGTAAAAAAATATTTAGTATTTTAAAAATTACATTCAATTTGCTATATATTCTATTTTTACATATTTTTGAAATAATACATATAACGTATTCAAATTTTTATGTTAAGTTGCCTAACTTTGATTTTTTTAAATTTTATTGCCACTTAAAAGACTTTTTTTTTTTATGGTGATCATGCATATACCCTAATACCCTATTATTTAACTCATGTGAGTTTTCTAGATCCATTGTAGATGTAACATAATATTTCAAACCACTAAAATTTAATTTTAAAAGTACCTCACCTAATGCTAAAAGCGCAAAGTTGGAAATCCCTCCAAAGGGTTATTTGATAATTGGTGTAAGAATGCCTAAACTTTAACATCATGCAAATTTCATTCCTTGAAATTTATTATAACAAGGTGTCTAGGGTTGAGAAACAATACTGGAAACTATCTATTGTTCAATATTTTATGAATTTTTCACTAATTGAACATACTGATTAACCTTCACATATGACTAGAATGACAATGTCTGTTTATGGATATTTGACGGTAGACAAATTGGACCCTACAATGTAATTGGAGGTAATTGAAATTTTATATGGTATATCTGGTATTTAGTTCTTCTAGGTTGTGTTTTATGAAGCTTTTATTCCTTGTTTAGAAACTTTAGGAATTCATGTGCCAGATGCCACTAAGGTTTTTATATTGATCATTAAAATAGTCTTTCTAGTAGTTATCTTAATGTTGAATTTGGTTTTGTAGGCATATCTTTGCAAGGTTATTATATGGTTTATGACAATGGCAACAACTAGATTGACTAGACTTGCACGGATTGCATAAAGTTACCAAGTTTTGAATATTCTCCATTTCCTAATTATAACTCTGTAGTTTATAGAATAAAGTTTATTCTTTTATGCTTCATGAAATTTTGTCATAGAAGGTTTTGGGTGAACTGAGCGTGGTCAATTATAGTTTTTGTTTTGTAATAAATCATTTATCAAACCATTTCAACAATTTTGGAACTCATCATTGCCTCTAATATTTTGTGAACTTGCAGTACTCATATCCTTTATGCTTAAATTATATTATATCTTCTTCCTTTTATGTCCTGGTATACCCTTTGATAAAGACATTACAACTAAAAATTGCATTAATACTATTGCACTTGTGTTTGAGAATGCTCACATCTCATGGCGGTATGTGGATTATTTTGGAGTGTTTGAGAACATTGTTTAACTTTGAAGTCGTTTTCCCCTTTAGATTTTGTTTATCCAAATAACTCGAACTCAAGTAACCTGAAATGCAAGAACAATTAATTTCTATGTAGCAATACAAAAATTCTCTAAGTTTGAACAAGGATAGGAACCCAAAGAAAACAATTTATGGACTTTCTTTCTGTTTTCTTTGTTGTTCTAAAAGTAATTAGAATAAGATCTAACAACTTTTCACCAAGTAAAATCCATTGCTCCTTATCCCATATTTATTCTTGTGGGCTAAACCTACATTTATAAGCCAACAACAACATCAAATCACTCTTCAAATTAGAAGATTGTGACCATCGTCTTGGCACAAATATTAACATCTAACAAGGCTTTCAAGTTCTTTCTAGAAATGTTGATTGCAATTTTGAACACTCTTTTCAATCCACATATAGGTTAAGGTCCTTTCTACACAGTAACAATGGCTTTAAGACCATGTTGAATATGAGAAAATAATTTTAGTGACTGTAAATTTTGTCATGAACAAGTAAGCTTACCTAGTATATATAACATAATTGAGACAACCAAATATATGAGAAAGAATAAACTTGAAAACATTTAAGGAAACCCAAAAGCCAATAGAGAGCAACGTAGACACATTTGGGACAACCTCAATTAGTTGAGCAAGAATGACATTTTTTCCTCTATAAAGAACTTTATTTAACTTAAGTTGATGTTGATCAAATGTTTGCATCATTGTAAGTGAGTCCTACTACAATTATAAAATGTATCTAGACACAATGTGCATAGGGGAGATGAACAAAGGAAGGGATAGTAGACCTAATCAGTTAGAACCTAAGCCATAAGACATAGTACAAGTAGAAAATAGCCTTGTGATGGAAGGAACCTTCAAAAAAGCATGAAGCTAATGAAGAACAAAAGCGAGACCAACTTTGTCACAATATTTTCAATAGCCAAAAGGTCTGAAGCATAATTTTAGAATGCTCATAGGGGAATGTCTAGAGATAAGGGTCCTAGGCCATACAATTCACGAAGAAAGTCAAGAATGTCCCTAGAGACTTTCCAACCATCCAAGGCCAACGAACCTTTGGAAGTGAGTCGTACTATGGTTATAAAATGTAACTAAACACAATGTGCATAGGGGAGATGAACAAAGGAAGAGGTAGTACACCTAATCAGTTAGAACTTGAGCCATAAGACATAGTACAAGTAGAAAATAGCCTTGTGATGGAAGGGACCTTCTAAAAAGTATGGAGCTAATGAAGAACAAAAGGGAGATCAACTTTGTCATAATATTTTCAACACCGAAAAGATCCCAAGTAGAATTTTAGAATGCTCATAGGGGAATGTCTAGAGCTAAGGGTCCTAGGCCATACAATTCATGAAGGAAGCCAAGAATGTCCCTAGAGCCTTTCCAACCATCCAAGGCCAATGAACCTTTGGAAGTGAGTCGTACTGCAGTTATAAAATGGTTATAAAATGTAACTAAACACAATGTGCATAGGGGAGATGAACAAAGGAAGAGGTAGTACACCTAATTGGTTAGAACCTGAGCCATAAGACATAGTACAAGTAGGAAATAGCCTTGTGATGGAAAGAACCTTCAAGAAAGCATGGAGCTAATGAAGAACAAAAGGGAGACCAACTTTGTCACAATATTTTCAACACCCAAAAGGTCCCAAGCAGAATTTTAGAATGCTCATAGGGGAATGTCTAGAGTTAAGGGTGCTAGGCCATACAATTCATGAAGGAAGCCAAGAATGTCCCTAGAGCCTTTCCAACCATCCAAGGCCAATGAACCTTTGGTTGCAGAGCACAAAGAAGTATGTGCATTATGTGCATTTCTCTGAGTAACCTAAGTTGCAAGAAAAGGTTTGTTTTCATTGCATGGTAGTACTTTGGTTATGTAACTCTTCAAAGTTAGAATACCAAAAATGTGTATTGAATGATCACCTATCATTTATTATAATATTTATCTATCATCTATGAATTTTATCTATGAAAGAAGCTCTAACATCTCTATTTCCAAAGTCATACTAGGGTCATATATTTGTTATTTTAATGCAAAAGGTATTCACAATTGTTGGAATGTAGTGTAAACCTGACCTATCAGGCCAAGTTTCCAAAAGGTGGTATCCTATAGTTTATTGCATTAGGACCCAATGAATTACTAGATCTACATTTGTATGAGGCTAGCCTACATTAAGGGCGATAAATTCACGACAGACTTTGTTTGGATTTGTCCAGGTCCACCTACATGCAAAGATGATAAGTTCACCATAGTATTTGGCTATTCTCATGCATAAATATAATGCCTATATAGTTTATTGCATTAGGACCCATATCTAGGACACAGTTTGTCAAAATAGTGATAGTTTCAAACCATACTACATGACCTCCTTAGCCAATCTAACAATGGATCTTCCTTAGGAGTTCCAGTTTCCCAATTTGATCCAGTGAGTATTCTCGATTGTGTACATTAACATATCTCTATTTAGATAGCTCCCTATAGATAACATCATTGATTGTTTTACTACAATTTTTTTGAATGGTTGTAGATAAGTAAGAGCTCAATAATGCATTGATGTTATACAATTTATGTTTGATTCTATTATGCATTGTTGATCACTGTTCTCTAGCTTAGGCTATATTTTTAATTTTCAATAGAGTGTTGCTGAAGATGCTATATTATTTCAATTTCTAATACGGTGGTGTTGAAAAGGTTAGATTCTTTCAATATTGGATAAGGTTCTGTTCAGAAAAGAGTATATTTTCATTGTTCAAACCAATACTACTTGATTTATGGCTTCCATTTTGTGTCTGTGGTTGGAATGCAACAAAATAGTTAATGTTATACAATATATGTTAATATACTGTTGCATTGTCAATTTGGTGCTCTTGAACACTCTACATTTTTCCATACTTTTGTTATTGTGGATCTTGCTCTCTTGTGAATATTATTACTAAAACATATATTATTTTATTTATGGCTTCTTTCGTCTGGGCATGCTTGGAATGCAATGAAATAGTTAGTGTTATATAGTTATCTTTCTCTCTGTAAGGCATTCCTCATTGTCGTTCTCTACCTTAGGCTATAGTGTTTCATTTTCATAAAATATTTTCTTCAAAGAGCTCTATTCTTTCAATCTTATGTAAGGTGTATTGTTCGTTGCATTCCCTAATATGTAACTATGTTGTCTACATCTGCTCCGACATATACCCAGCTCTACATATGCCTTTCATAGTTACTGTGCCCACTCATGACATTGGCATTCTAATCTTCTTCCAGCCTCACTATTTGCACATCGCTTGCCTTTCACGTGCCTCTTCGCCTATCGACTCATTGTTGCGTGTTACTACATGAAATTGCTAGTTTATATTTGTAACTACAATATCTAGTGCTTCCAATTGGTTTCATAGTGTTTTATTGAATATTTTTTCCTTAATCAAGTTTCAAACTCAAACCAATTATAATTCAGATATAGGCGGACTGTATAACACAATTTTTTTTTGTATGTATCGAAATTCAATTTTTTTTTTGTTGTATCAACAACTTCAATATCTGGTGCACTAATATTTTTCGAATTTTTTTGATAATCTTCCACTTTTCCACATGTGTAGAATAGAGAGCTTGATTTTCGATGAAAAACCTACATTCACAAGAAATACAAATAAATATAATAATAAAATAAATTTATTTAAAATTATACTTTTTGGAAAGATTATAATAAAGACTACATACTTACAAAAAATAAATTTTAAATGAATTCATTTGATCCCCCAAAAGGTAAATCAAAAAGTGGGTTTTTTATCAACATTTTGATAGGTGTATAGGAGACTCCGTTATAGGTATGGTTTAAAACTAATGAGATTCTATCCAAGGGGGTTTGATCTAAGGTAGTTTGATCAAACCCTCTTCAATTGGAATTCTTTAAATGAAACTTTTTAAGGCTTAAATCATTATATTTTCTAAGAATAAGTGATTTCAGTAAAAAAATAGAATCTCCCAGAAATTGTAAACCAGCTTTGTGGGATCACCCATATATGGTGCTTAACTTGTAATTGAGTATGTTGTATTAAGGTTTGTAGCTATAAGAAACAATACACGATTCTAATTATTTATCGTTGTCGCATGCATCAAAACATTTATATAAGGATATTTGTTAAATGTTGTTTGTATTTATGTGTGTGAATATATAGTTATGCCTAAACATATATATATGGATATAAATGTATTCTTAGCATGATCATGTAGTATTGGTGGTTCACGTTGGGTGGAAAAGAGTATAACATGTTGTCATTTAGTATTTGGCCCAAAGAGTAATAAACTTAATATTAGCTCTGTTTAAATGCTCATTGGTAAAGTTTTTCTTGAGCAGGCCTTTCTCTCATTCTCTATCTAAATTTGTAATTCCTTCGATGCATCTATGAAATCAATGTTCTCATTTCTTAAACAATTTAAAGTTTGAAGTGTTGTCGATTTATCTATGTTATTAAGTCAATGTATACTCTACATTTTGTAGAATGGTCCAAGATATTTGTATTTTCTCTCTAGGAAAAACTATAAAATATTTAGGGATTTGTAAGGAGCGGAATATGTTTGTTGCTGGAAAATAATACAAATAAACTTAGGATAAAATTTAGTTGTTTGTTGGTTGTCTTATATTTGCAAGTGATACATGTTAATTTTGTTTTTTCTACCTTCTATCTGATTACTGGCTAAAGGCATTTCTGCCCTTTATATCTAGTGCCATAATTCTCGTCTACACTGAGTGGAAGTTGTAGAGACTGTGGCCTATGGAGAAGTTGGTACCATTCAATTAGTCCTGTGCATTTAAAGATGTCCCCTCTGAGCTTATCATAAATTTCTGTGTTCTATTTTGTAATTCTTTATACTTCATGAGGCTTGTTGTGTACTTTTGCATTTCTAATTTTCAATGAAAAATCACATCCTAGATAAGAAGCTAGCATTTTGAGATATAGTTTTAAAACCTTATTCATCTTATCTATAAATCCTAATTCAAGAGTATTGTTTTCTCTTCTGTAACCTTGTTACCTCAAAGTGACGTTAAGGTAAGCATTCACTTTTAAAAAAAAAAGTATTTGAGAGTTCTATAGGGTCCTTGCAATTTGGAAATAAGATCATTATAGTGTGAGTTGGAAGAACATGAAAAAGGCTAGCAAGGCATAAACCTGCCTATATTACTATAATGTCCAAGACATCAATCAGGGAAAAAATTAAGGAATAATTTGTAATAGTGTTATGTGTACCTATTATTTAATAATTATTGTTAATTTTGATATTTAGTTGTAAATTTTAGCTATGTTTAGGAGAAGGCATTACAAAAAACTTTGGGTAAAACAAATGTATGAAAGAACTAGCAAATTAAAAGTGATGGACATCAAAAGGAAATTAACTCATTTAAAAATGAAGGGAGAGATAGCATGAATGATCATATTTGAAATTTTGAAAATTTAAGAAATCAACTTGCAATGATGAAGGTTGAATATAAAGAATTTGAATTTATAGATTTTTTAATTGAAAGTCTTTCAGATAAGTATCATAACTTCATCCACACATTAGAGCTAACTGGGAAATTTGAGAATATCACACTACAAGAAGTGTATGGGGATTTGTTGAATGAAGAGGATAGAATTAAAAAGTTCACATGTGAGTCTATCAAAAGCTCTCAAGTGTTTATGGATAGAGGCAAATATAAGAACTACAATCAAATTAAATCATATCAAAATCAACAGAATCAACATAAAATTTATCAAAGGCAATGAAATAAACCAAGGGATAATCAATAGAGGAATGGTTTTCAAAAAGCACAAAATGAATGGAGAAATAACAAAGACTATTCTAAAAGAGAGAAATCTATCACATGTTATAATTATGGAGAATAAGGGCATAAAAGTGATCAATGTCCTAGGAAATCACATGCAAGAGGTCAAATAAAATTTCATCAAAGAAGGCAATCAAATTTTGCTCAAGAAGATGGTGATCATAATATAATGATAGCCTCTTTGGCTACTCAAGGAAACTCAAATGACACATGGCATATTGATTCAAGAGCCAACCAATAATATTACTTACAATAAAAACTTCTTAAATTCTTTAAAAGAAGCAAAAGGTGCAATGATATTTCTTGGGGATGATACTTCACATGCAATTGAAGGAATAGGTTCTATTTCAATGAAAGGACATGATGGTAAGAAGTTGGAAGTAATAGATGTGAATCTTGTACCTAAGTTAACAAAAAATCTTCTCTTAGTGAGTCAAATAATTCAACATGGTTATGAGGTGGAGTTTTACCAAGATAAGTGTCTAATCAAGAACATTAATGATGGATTCAAAATTGTGGCTACAAGAGTTGAGAGAGATGAAATCTACAAAATTTTTAGCATCTATTGATAAGAAAGCTTACATTACTACAAGTTCCTCCATAAGTGAGTTGTGGCATCAAAGGTTTTGTCACTTAAACTATCAAATTTTTTCTATCCTTTCAAAGATGAATATAGTTGATGGACTACCTTGGATAAAGGTAAACACAAATGTGTGTATAGGATGCATGGTTGGAAAACAATATAGGGACAAGTTTGAAAGTTCCACCTCGAGGGCAAGTACATAGTGATTTATGTGGGCCAATGAATCCCCCATCAAAGGGAGGAGCTAGGTACATCTTAACATTCATTGATGACTTTTAAAGGAAAGTTTGGGTCTACTTCCTTAAGCAAAAAGATGAAGTGTTTAGCAAATTTAAAATGTTCAAAGCATTTATGGAAAATAAAAGTGGGAATCAGATCAAAAGAATAAGAATAGATAATGGTGGAGAATATATCAACAACAGATTCAAATCCTTTTGTGATTATCATGGGATCAAAACACAAATGACTAATAGATATACTCCTTAGCAAAATGGTGTTGCTGAAAGGAAGAATAGGACCTTAGTGGAAATTGCACGGTGCATGCTATAATCCTAGGTTCTGCCTTTGTTTCTTTGGGATGAGGTTGTCAATACTGCAAATGTCTCATGTCTTTAATAGATCTCCTACAACGTGCTTGGAGAAAATCACTCCTAAAGAAGCATGGAGTGGAAAGAAACCAAATGTTAAGTATTTTAGAGTATTTGGATGTGAAGCATTTGATCACATATCGGATGGTATTAGAGAAAAGAAATTTGATAAGAAGAGTGTTATGTGCATCTTTGCGGGTTATGATAATCAAAGGAAAGGATACAGGTTGTATGATCCTAGTGTGGAGGATGTGTTCACAAGTAGGGATGCCAAGTTTAATGAAGGGTTTTAGGATATGATACAATCCTCTCCTATTCCACAAGTGGAAACAAATAATGGTGAATCCTTTGAAACCAATGAAATTTCCAAGGAAACTTCTAGTGCAATTGAAGAATGTAGTCCACGTCCAAAGACCAAGAGTCTTCAAGAAATTTACCAAAAGACTCAACAAATTAATTATGCTCTAATGACCACCATAATGAAGACCAATGATCCTCAAACATATGATGAGGCTAAAGGAAAACATGAATGGGAACAAGCTATGCAAAATGAATATGAATCTTTGATAAAGAATAGAACATGGGAATTGGTGGACTTTCCCAAGGGAAAGAATGTGGTCAACAATAAGTGGGTGATAAGACTAAGTTCAAGTTTGATGGGAGCATTGAAAAGTACAAGGAAAGACTAGTGGCCAAAGGGTATTCACAGAAGAGGGAATTGACTACACAAATTTTTTTGCTCCAATAGCCAAGATTAGTACTATCAGGACTATTACAACATTGGCAACACATTTTAAGTGGCCTTTACACCAAATGGATGTTAAGAATGTATTGTTGAATGGTGAAATTAATGAAGAAATCTATATGACTCAACCATAGGGATTTGAAAGTCCAAGTTAGGAGCACTTAGTTTGCAAGTTAAGGAAATCACTCTATGGCTTGAAACAAGCTCCAAGGGCATGGTATGCTAAGATTGATGAATATTTCCAAACTCAAGGCTTTCATAATAGTCCTCATGATCCAAACTTGTATGTGAAGGAATTTTATGATGGTGGCACAATCATTATTGTACTCTATGTTGATGATCTTATTATCATAGGACATAACATAGACCAAATCAATGACATAAAGATAAAATTGCAAAAAACATTTGAGATGACAAATCTTGGTTTCTACACTACTTTCTTGGCATCCAAGTATGGTAGAAATATGATGGAATTTACCTCTCTCAAACCAAGTATGCTTTAGAATTGTTGAGAAAGTTCAAGATGGAAGATTGCAAAGGTGTATCTACTCTAGTTGCTCAAGGATTGAAGTTGACTAAGGATATGGATGTTGAGGATGTTGATCCTACCTTATATAAGAAACTTGTTGGTAGTCTTGTGTACTTGACTCACACTCGACCAGATATTTCATTTGTAGTAGGTGTGGTTTCAAGGTTTATGAGTTCTCCTAAGATTCCACATTGGGTGGTAGAAAAAAGAATATTGAGATATGTAAAAGGGTCTTTGAATATGGGTGTTTGTTATTCTTCTCATCAAGATCTATAGCTTGTTGGGTATTTTGATTCAGATTGGGTAGGTTGTGTAGATGATCGCAAGTCAACTAGAGGATATGTTCTCTCTTTGGGTTCTGGTCCCATTTCATGGTGTAGTAAGAAGCAACCTACTGTATTGCTTTATCCATTACAGAGGCTAAATATACTGCAGTAAATGAGGCAGCTAAAGAAATAACTTGGTTGTGAGCAATTGTTTCAGTACTTAAACAACATCAAATAGAGCCTTCTTTACTTCATTGTGACAATCAAAATGCCATTATGTTGTCCAAGAATCTAGTGTTTCATGCTCGCACAAAACATATATAAGTCTATCACCATTATATCAAACATCTCATCCAACAATAGGTGATTAATCTTAGGAATTGTAAATCAAAAGATAAGATAGCTGATCTCTTTACGAAGGCTTTATGTGAACCTCAATTTGTATATCCTAGAGGTCTTTTAGGTTTGAGAGAAGTCATATAAAAATTTGATGGTTGTCATTTAGGGAGGATTATTGTGAATGTCTACCAGCATATTAGTGAATAATTATAAATGGGTACCTAAAAAGGCTTTAGGCTGAGACCCATATATTCTAGATAATGGGGGATATTTAACGAAATTAGTATAATTAATTTATGGGTGATGTTAGACTAAATCAATTATACTGCACGTTTTTCTCATTTCAGCCAACATAGCCGATTTCAGTTGTCCACACCTCATACTGCACCTACATATCATAAATTTTGCAACAAAATTCTTGCTACATTTTGTATTGTATTAATTATAATTTTATCTATAAATGAAAAGTTCTAGCCTATGGTTCAGTAGCGCTCCGAATATGCTCTATTTTCTTTCTTTTTGCTTCTCATTGCTTTCATTCTTATCCAAAACCATATCTTTAACTGATAAATGTAAATGAGCAACCACATCTAAACTTAAGCACTGACACAACGAAAGCTACTCGTCATGTTTGAACAGGTCTTCCACCATTTTAAAACCATATGTAACTGTCATGACTGACGTATGATAGATAAAGGCCCAAGAAGCTTTGAACAAGTTTTCAGAGAAACTCTATCCAAAATAATATCTCTAAACAAGTCATTCAAATTATTTCAAGTAAACCCAAGCTTGTAAATTTTAGAATTAGAGAAAAATTTAGACTATAGTGAAAATTGTTGGAGGTGGGCAGAGGCAAAGAAAGATATAAAATTTTAATTGCATTGATTGACCAAAACGTTTACATTGGCCTCTTTTTATAGAGGGCTTAGAAGAATAAATAAATTTTTGAAAGTTGTTTTTCATGTGTCTTCCTAGACTCTTCTATCATAGACAGTCATCTTTCTAGACTCTTCTTACATCGAATTCTCTAGACTCTGCATTTAATGAGGTAGGTCATTGCAGGTGGTAGAAATTAATTCCAACATTTCTCCCCCTTAATTTCTACCACCAACAACTAATTATATCAATATTTATAATGCTCAAAATAAATATTAAATCATTTTTCATCATTGAGCTTTACCTCATTCGTCAACACAAACACTATTTTATTTTATCTACTACTTTTCATCACTTTCTTCAGCTTTGCGGAGTTGGGCTAGACTCACAAACTTCGACTGAAATCTGCTCCAATCCATACACTTGATGCCAATTCGATAATGTTCAAACTACCAATTCCTTATGTGATGCCCACCTTATTCAACAAAACCTCTTGAAACCTTTCATCTATCACAAATTGTGACATGATATCCTCCTTAATTCTTGACATTTGTCACAAATGGCGACAGGATCACCTCCAAAATCTTGCTTTGACTTCCTCCTAATGTCTGTCACAAAGGATGACATGATCCCCAAACGATCTCTTTCAACAACTTGGCTGATCTTGCAAGCTACGACTTGATAAAGACCTCCTATACAATGATTCTTTGTAGATTGTGATCCATATCTATGATCTTCACTTTTCCTTGACTGGAGTCTTCTTCTATGGGCAACGACAACCTCTTTCATTCAACTTGGAAAAGATCTCTTGAAGTTTTTATATTACTGGTAGCAAAAACACTCCTTTAGATTCTTCCTCATATAATTAGCTCCTTTATATCTGCAAAACAAAAAAAACAAATAGCAACCATTGGCTCTGATACCACTTGTTGGAGGTGGGAAGAGGCAAAGAAAGATACAAAACTTTAATTGCATTGCTTGACCAAAACGTTTACATCGACCTCTTTTTATAGAGGGCTTAGAAGAATACAAAAATTTCTGGAAGTTGTTTTTCATGTGTCTTCCTAGACTCTTCTATCACAGATAGTCATCTTTCTAGACTCTTCTTGCATCGAATTCTCTAGACTCTGCATTTAATGAGGTAGGTCATTGCAGGTGGTAGAAATTAATTCCAACATTTTATTGGAGACTATAATCTCAACTACCCCAGCTCCGCATTTAAAGAAGAAGCTTCTCACCGATATGTTGGTTGACTCTGCTATCGACCATTCTGGAGAGTTCTCATCGACCTGCAGACCATTTTGTATGCATTCTGGAAAGCTCCAAAGACCTCTATAAATAGAGGTAGAAGCAATGTGGCTAATCACTCTCCTCTGGGAGTCTAGCTCCGCAAAGCTGTAAGAAGATGTAATGGCAATGATAAGATGTCTACAATGGTGTCTTTGTCCATGTAAGAGCTAAAGCTCAGTTTGTAAGGAGTCAATATATGTAATGTGTTTTGATTATCTAATATAATCTGTGTTTGTCATTTTAGTCTGCTCTATCCTCTCCCCTATTTCCTACATGTGGTATCAGAGCCGTAAGGTCAGGATCACTGGAATTTGCTGCCAAAGGTCATTGCTAGGGTTTGCAGTGTGAAAATATTGAGTATGGATTCTGTGATGGAGTTGCCTTCTATGAGCTACATAGGCTGTAAGTTTTTGAGAAGAAAGTGCAACCATAGGAAGTTTGGCCCTGTGCCTCTAGGACACTGGAGATTCTCTGGGTGAAAGGGATAAAGAATGCAAAGCTAGTCATGTTCGTGATGCTTGGTTTCTTCTTGCAAGCATACGTCCCAGGGCAGGGGCCCATGGAAAATCTGGCTGCCTATTTGAGTGTTGTCGTGGTCGAATCTGACAAAGTTGATATGGATGTGAAGACGTTCTATGATGGGATTCTGGCTGCCATTGTGGTGGACAAAGGAGAAGTAGCTCCAATGGGAGCTGCCATTGGTATTTTGGCTGAGAACAAAGGTCGTTGCATAAGATCGAAGTGAAATGATGTAGATCACTTGATTTGTGTTATTAGTTTTTTAACAAATTTCATTGTGCAAGTTAGATCCAGAAGATCAGGGTAGAGTTAGATGCTGGTTAAAGGAATGAGATGAGCCAGAAATCGATTGAAGATAGTGTTGGTGTAATTAATATTTAATTACACATTTGCATAAGTTTACTTAGGCATATTTAATTCCTAAGTTTTAGGATTTATCTTTATTTTATCGAGCTATCTTGTTGCTCAAGATACGATTAGGTTTGCATCTTTGCTTTTATAAAGAAAATCATATCTTGTAATTAATTGAATTCTCGAATAATTAATGTTGCACATCATTTTGCAACTTCTGTGCTTTTTTGATTTTCTTTTCTGTGGAAGGTTATTCTGGTTTGCATTTCAGATCTTGGCTATTCTAACATTTTTACTGAGAGGTTTACAGAACATCGTTTTTGGTTCTTCATGTCTTTTGCATGTAATAGGTGATTGCATGCAGGTGATCTTGGATTTCTAACAGATAGATCACAGATTATCAAGAGGAGATTGAAGTTGTAGTCTTGAAGCTGTTGAAGAAGGTAGCTTGATTTAATGATCGAAGATTGGAGAAATGCCATCTAGCAAGGAAAAGCATTGAAGAGGCCGCAGCCTGTGAATGTATGAAGCTATCAGAGTTGTCAAATATTGTTTGAATGAGGTCTTGACAAGGAGAATTTTTGCCGGTTGAAGCTGCTATTTTAGGAGGCACCAAATCTTGCTAGAAATCCATAGCTAATGAGGGTTTTTGCAGATATTACAAGCATGTGGTTTCTAGAGAATCGCTTGGACAATGATGTCAAAAGATGGAAGCAAATAAAGTTGCTCTGTCATGCTGCTAAGGAAAAGCAAGGATAAAGTGCACTCTTGCTATAAGAGATAAGGCTAGCAGTTTGTGAAGGTAGAAGATCCTGAAGACCCTCGAGAGCAGAAAATTTGATAGAGTTGTATGTTTTGAGTTATTTCTATTGTCAGTCTTGAAGGTTGTCATGTAGATCTTGAGGTCGTAGTAAGCTTGAGGAGATTGGGTAAGTATGTGTCTAGGTTTAGAGTATTAAAAAAAATTGTGTAGAAGAGCATTTCTGAAGTTTGTAAAATGATTTAAGAGTGAAGTGTTGACAAGTGAGGTGAGAACATCAAGGAGGATAGCAGATGTCTATTATGAAAAGATAAGTGAAGCTCTTAATGGATTAAGGAAGTAATATTGTTGAATGCCGCAGCATTCTATTTCTATATGAAAGCAATGTATGAGGAAAATGGAGCCCATTAAAACTAGCATCCCCGAGTACCCGCAGAGTGACTCAATGGGAGGTGTTGATAAAATAAGTGAATCACACATGAACCTATGATGGATTGGTAACCAAGAGGGCCAGGGCTCGTGGTTAGAGCATCCCAATTGCAACATGGGATTTCCTAGGTTCAATCGCTAGATGTACAAGATTTTAGATGCCGCAACATCAGTGAAAGAGACTAAGAATGTAATGAGAATTTGTGGTAGTTGTGATTAGGGTGGAGTATTGGAGACTATAATCTCAACTACCCCAACTTTTCATTTAAAGAAGAAGTTTCTCACCGATATGTTGGTTGACTTTGCCACCGACCATTCTGGAGAGTTCTCACCGACCTGCAGACCATTTTGTATGCATTCTGGAAAGCTCCAAAGACCTCTATAAATAGAGGTAGAAGCAATGTGGCTAATCACTCTCCTCTGGGAGTCTAGCTCCGTAGAGCTGTAAGAAGATGTAATGGAAATGATAAGATGTCTGCAATGGTGTCTTTGTCCATGTGTAAGAGTTGAAGCTCAGTTTGTAAGGAGTCAATATATGTAATGTGTTTTGATTATCTAATATAATCTGTGTTTGTCATTTTAGTCTGCTCTGTCCTCTCCCCTGTTTCCTACAATTTTTTTAGATTAGTGAAAAACTATTGTGATATCAGTTGTGATTCTTATGTCAACTTTATGGCCGTCACATAATGACAAATAATTGAGTTGTATTTTGCAAAGCAACTTTATTTTTTACTTTACTTTTTTAATCTTTATATACCTCCCCTCCCCCTCTCTCTCTACTCTACCAAGTTGAGTACTTGGACTTCCTCAGCACTGCCCCTGCTTTTATTGGTTCCTCTATCTCTGTGTTCAGTTGGATCAAAATCCATGGATTCTACTTCTTCTCAACCTAAGTTTGAGATTGCCAATGCTTTTGATGGGCTTTCTCCACCATCTGCATCTACTTCTGCTACATCCTCATCACCATCAATGAGGCTTCCCTATGATGTTTTTATTAATCATTGTAGACCTAATGTAAAAGAAAAAAATGGCTAGAGATATCTACAATGCACCCCATGCTATGGGTCTAAAGGTCTTTCTTCATTATGAGGATCTTCAGTTGGGGGCTTTCTACCTTGTAGAACTGTTGGATTTGAAAGAAATACAGATGTGTAGGAAAATAAAAAAAACAAAGCTTAAATAAAAAATAGAGTACACAAAGCACAATAATTGTTATTACTATGAATGCAGATTACATAATCAACACAGATAGCTCGAACTTTGTAGAGTTCTTCTGTATCTATTATTTGTTTTGATAATAATTAAATTCTTAAATTATCCCCTGTTTTATAGTAAAGAAGGGCGGTTATTAAACTTGCAATGCATGGTAAGTTAGAAACCATATTGTAGTTAGTGTTTGATATGGATAAGGATGTCAGTTTGCAAACAAGGAAATCCTAAATGATTGAGCAGTGTTGAAAGACAATTGGAAGAAGTTTCTAGTAAGGTGGTTGAGAATAGTCGGTGTTGCTCCTAAGCATTGGTGCAATCATTCTCCCCCTTAATGCTTAGTATAGTAACACCTAACAAATATTTGATTTTAGTAATTTTTTTTTTTGAAATTCTACTACATCTTCATCACCATCAATGAGGTTGTCTTATGATGTTTTTATTAATCATTGTAGACTCGATGCAAAAGAAAAAATGGCCAGAAATATCTCCAATGCACTCCTTGCTATGGGTCTCAAGGTCTTTCTTTATTCTAAGGATCTTTAGTTGGGGGCTTTCTTCCTTGTAGAACTGTTGGATCCGAAAGAAACATGAATGTGCAGGAAAATAACATTAACTGAGCTTAAATAAAAAATAGAGTACACAAAGCAAAAATATTATTATTTATATGAATGCATATTAGACAAGTAACACAGATAGAGAGCTTTGCAAAGTTATTTGGTATCTTTTCTCTATTTTGATAATAATCAAATTCTTACATTAGCCCCTAATTTATAGTAAAGAAGGGCGGTTATTAAACTTGCAGTGCATGGTAAGTCAAAAACCATATTGCAGGCAATGTTTGATATGGATAAGGATGTCAGTTTCTAAACAAGGCAATCCTAAATGATTCAGGTGGTGTTGAAAGACAATTGGAAAAAGTTTCTGGTAAGGTGGTTGAGAACAGTCATTGTTGCTCCTAAGCATTAGCGCCATCATTCTCCCCTTAATGCTTAGTATAGTAACACCTAACAAATCTCTAATTTTAGTAAAAATTTAAATATATTTGCAAGGTGATCACTAGTTTTACAAAACTCTAGTTCAATATGTCCATCTACTACAAGACTTTTGATGAAATGATGGCAGATATCTATATGCTTAGTTCAATTATGAAAAGTTAGATTCTTTGTTATAGCAATAGTAGAATTAATGCCACAATAAATAGTTGTAGGTTTATTTTGTTCTTGTGTCAAATATGTGAGTATTCTCCTCAACCAAATTGCTTGACAAGTTGTAGATGTTGTTGCAATGTAATCTTCTTTTATTGACGATAGTGATATTGTTGATTGTTTCTTTCAACACCAAGAAATTGCACTTGATCCCAAGCTGAATACATATCCTGATGTACTTTTCCTATCATCAATAGATCCTTCCCAATCACTGCTTGCATATCCAACCAATCTAAATTTTTCTATTGGTGTATGTAAAATGCCAAAGTTGCTTGTACCATGAACATACATGAGTATCCTTTTTACAAGACATAAGTGAATCAAGCTTATTTGGATTTTTCATAAATATTGATACTAGAATGACTTCATACATGATATAGTTGGTATGAGTTTTCCACAGTTCATGAAGATACAATATTTAAGCTTTTGGATTCGACTGTGTCAATTTTTTTTGTCGACGTTTCGGATCACACTCAATGATCCATCATCTGGAAGAGGAAAAAATGAGATGAGATTGCAGAACATGTCTTGATAAAGGGTGAGATGGAGGAGGAAGAGAAAAGACTTAAAAAACAATAAAATAATGATACCAAGGAAAGAAAAAATAAACAAGTCAAACCCAATAATAGAATTTGAAAGTGTTTTATATTATATAAAAGAAGAAAATTAAAGGTAACTAAAGCTTAAAAATAATAACAATGAGGAAATTACAAAATAAATAGATAATTCAATGATTAAAATAAAATAGAAAGCTAGAGAAAGTAACAAACATGAAAAAGTGTCAAGAGGACAAAAAGATGAAGGAAGAAAATGAATCTACTATAATTATTTAATACTAGAGATACAAGAGACAAAAAGATTAAATAAGTTGAAAAAGGACAAAAGCTAGAACTAGTATAAAATCAAACTCAAAATAAAAGGTCAAAATGATAGAAAGAAAACAAAAAGACCAAAAAATAATTATACTTAAAGGTCCAAGGAATCAGTGGCACCAAAAGGTTTTACTAGTCCTTTTGAGAAGGAAGATTAAATCTATCCAAGAATGGATTGAAATCATAGAGATCAAGGGCACTTGATTGAGTTGAGGAGCTACCCGGATTGTGAAAAAGGTTGAATCGTAGAAAAAAAGAGATGATGTTTTGATCAGCATAAAACAAGGGTAGAGGTGGGGTGTTTTGGGAAGTGATAAGGGATATGTGATGTGGGTTTGTGTGAATATGCGAGGTGGTTTTTGGGTGTGGGTATGTGTAGGATCATCATGGAAAAAGCATGCCCTTAAGTGGTGAAAAATTTAGAAAAATCAAAGTTAGGAAACTTGACATAAAAATTTGAATAAGTTATCTATATTATTTCAGAAATATGTAAGAATAGAATTTTTAGTAAATCGAATGTAGTTTCTAAACTACTAGGATCATTTTTTTTAAAGTCTATTTGGTGAAAAATTTAAATTTCACAGTAGTACGTAAATTTTAGGGAAAAAATAAGAATTAGGTGTCTGTCTAACCACCCTAACCACAATAAAATGATAATGTTTTTTTATAAGATTTTAGATATAAGTAGAGGAATCATGTCCCGATGTGACGCATATTTTTTTATAATTTTTTTCCAAGTAAAAAATTAATTATGAATTTTTTATTACAAATTTTAAAAAAATAAAAAACTCGTATGTCTGACCACCTTAACTTGGTCAAAACTTCATGAAATTCATTTTTTTAAATCCTATAGTTTGCAAAGCATAGAATGTGACACATGTTTTGAATTCAAAAAATCTGATATCGTTTGGAAGTTATAGACTTTTTCAATTAGCCTATCAACTAGGACTTTAGTTGTAATTGAAATAGAAACTGAATAATAACTATTTATTAAATTCAAAGTAAAACATAATTTATATTGGTGGAAAGCTAAGAATCTCCTTTAAAAACCCTTTTTGTTTCATCAATTTTGGGTTAAAAAAAGTTATCAGCCACATATCCTACACATACTCATCATATTGCCACTTTTTGGCCCATCATGATCCTGCACATACCTGTGTAGGGTATATCTAATTTATGGATGAATCTATTTTCAAAGATTTTGAATTTCATGGGTTTAGAGGGTAGAAGTACTAGCGAGTATTTGGTATTAGGGAAGCAAGTTAAAATGGGTCCTATTACTAGGAAGTGGAGGATAAGCCCTATTGTGAAGCTTTTGCTTGTGCAAGTGTTGAGTTGGAGGAGTTTTAGAGGAAAGAGAAAGAAGAGTGGGATAAAACCTATAAACTAGAGAGGGAGATTTTTGAGATGAATTATAAGGGAAGAATGAAAGTTATGATGGACTACTACAAGAGTCTACAAGACTATTGCATTGATTTGGATGAGATTGCGAGGTGTAGGTTGAAGAGGGTGAGGTTTGTAGTAGTTGTTGTGGGAGAAATGACACTGTCAACTCAACAAAGTGTGTAGAGAATCTTTGGGTGAAGGACAGATCTCAGGGCTGGTGGGAGTAGTGTAATCATCCTAGATTTCATGATGCTGAATTCCATAGATCCTTTTGAATGAGTAGAGCTACCTTTGATCATATTTGTGATGAATTCCATTCAGTGGTTGCCAAGGAAGCTACCTTTTTCTTTTGTCTTTGGAAATGTTCTATTGAGACCAAAATGTGGTTGATGGGCAACTAGTTATGCTTTCTATGCAGGTAGAAAAAATGATACTTTGATTGAAGTTATAAAGAAACCCACCAAAATCTCTCTAGGTATTGATGTGTTGTTTAATATTCACTATTTTGATTTGTTTATTTTTAGGTTGTGCTTGTTATACAAATTTGTAAGATGATTTTTCTATACTTTCCTTTTTCAATAAAATTTCATGCTATGGAGTTTAGAATATCATCATTTAAAGCTAGAGTCTTAAGATGCCATATTTTTCATGAGATATTTTTTGTGCTTCTAAACAAAACTCTCTGGCAGTAAGTAGTTTGCAAAAGCTATTGTGGATAACTTGGTGACAAAAATATAACTCCAAACAAAAGGCAGGAAATTAAATCTTAGAGCACAACTCAAATAGTTCCTAAGGAATTCAGAGATAAATGAATACCTTCTTCAGTGAAGAGGTCAGCAGGTGATTCCCATGGAAACCATGATGGAAACTATCAAGGACTCTATGTCTTCAGCTCATTTTTTAATTTCTATGGCAGTCAATTTTCTAATGAAAATCCCATGAAAAATGATAGATAAGTAAGAAAGAATGTGGGGGTGAAAAGTATGGGGTGAACCCACAAAAGTGGTTTACAATTGGAGTGAGAAAGGAAAAGTTGAAAAAAATGACCCCATGCCAAAAAGAATCGTTTTGGGGGTTCAAGCAAACTAATAGGTTCAAATGAACCAAAATAGGGTTCACTAGAACTTGAACCCATTTTTGAAAGGGGGTTTGAATGAACCCTAGTTCGCTCGAACCCCCCTTGTTCAAGCGAACCCCCCTTTTCCCACCTTTCTATTGTCTAACACCAAAATATTAGATTTTTTTTCCCTTCAAAGCTCAAGTTGAGGATGAAAATGGAGGATACTTCATACTCCCAACTAGAATTAGGTAGTCCTTGGAACGAGCTATCCAACGACTATAATTTTAATATGTTTTGGTTTTATTATGTATTTATTTTTTTAGTTTTATTAAAAATAGGTTTATCACCGAAAATCAAGCTCTTTCTTCTAAACATGTGGAAAAATAACACATTATCAAAAAAAAAATTGAAAAATATGAGTGCACTAAATATTGAAGTCTTTGATCCAACCAAAAAAAAATTGATACATACAAAAAAAGTTACACATTATACAGACCGCCTATGTGTGAATTGTAATTGGTTTGACTTTGAAACTTGATTAAGGATAAAATATTCAATAAAACACTATCTAACCAAATGGAAGCACTAGATATTGGAGTTACAAATCTAAATTTGAAAGAATTATAATTTTATCCTTCATGGAAAAAAGGTTATGCGTTATACGTTGAGAGTCACTCTTTAAAAATGTTGTTTTTTGAAAAAAAACTAGTTTTCAAAGGAGATGGAAAAAGAAGTGCAATTTGATTCAAAAAAAATTGAAAAAAATATATTTAGAATCTATAGAAAAAATTTCACGAAACTATAGTTTTCATCATCTTCAAATTCCTCACGGTTTAGCCACTATAGGTGTCTGAAAGTGAAGATTTAGTTACAAAAAATTATTTTAGAGTCTAGTTTGGCCAAAAATTGTAAACCAATATTGTAGGATAACCCAAGGAACGTGGCAGTGAAAGACACATAAGGTTAGGTGACATTTAAGGTATGTAGGAAACAACCAATATTTAATACCATTCAATTTGCAAGATAAATCTAGTTTCTTCTAAGTACAAATAATTTTGTGCATGACTGATATTTTCAAGTTGCATGATAACTTTGATGTCTTCTTCGTACACATATTTATGCGCATAGCTGATCTTAACAAGAATGGTCAAGATGAGTTTGATCATCTTGTAAGGGCTCTTAGAAAGACCATACATTGATTAAAAGTTTTAGCTTGGCCTCTTTCAAATTGGATTCACCTTTGGTGTAAATATTAGGTACATTCTAGTCTTGAGCATAAGGGATAGCTTTGCAAGACTCCAAGGAAATTTTGCATATGTGGGAGTAAATATTGCTACATGAAGTGAAGCATGAGACATCACTTCTTGTAGTTCTTGATGGTGGTAATGCTTAGGAGAACCATTGACTCTTCTCAACTACCTTACTGGAAATTTCTGTGAACTCTCTTTCAACACTGCCTAACACATTTAGGATTTCCTTGTTTATGAACTAGCATCCTTATCCATATAAAACACTTCCTGCAATATGATTTCTTACTTTTTGTGCACTACAAGTTTAATAACTGCCCTTCCTAACTACAAAACAAGGGCTAATGTAAGAATTTGATTATTATTATAATAAATACAAGAGAACTCTATAGAGCTTTGTATCTGTGTTGCTTGTGTAATTTGCATTCATATTAATAACAATATTTTTTCTGTGTATTCTATTTTTTATTTAAGATTCATTTTTTATGCTCTATTTTTTCATATTCCTACACATTTGTATTTCTTTCGAATCCAACAATTGGTATCAGAGCCAGGTTTGGTTGCAAGAATTTATTTTGTGTGAAACAACAATAGTGTGAAGAAGAAGGTATAATAGAGTGAAAGAGACTTCTGCAAAATTTTGAATTTTGAAAGCAAAGTGTGTAGAAGGAACAATTGTCTGAAGAAGCAAATTTGGGCATTGTAAAGGAGAGATAAGTACAATATTTTTCTATTCTTTTATTTTTAAAATATGGCAACTATTAGTAATAGTTTGAACATGTCATATGTAGCCTCATATTCTTTTATTCAAAGGAGAGAACTATGATTTTTGGACCATAAAAATTAGAACATCATTTATTTCTCAAGGTTTATGAGATTTAGTTGAGAATGATTATTCAAAACCTACAGATGTTGAATTACTTGGCTCTTGGACGCAAGCATAATGAGATATGATTAATGAAAACATAAAGAAGAATGAAAAATCTCTCTTCATCATTCAACAAGCAATACATGAGACAATATTTCCAAGAATTTCTACTACGAAAAAATCAAAGCAAGCTTGGGATCTTTTGAAAAATGTATTCCAAGGAATGTAGATAAGGTTAAAACTATCAAACTAGACAAATTCTTAGAAGAGATTTTGAAAATATTTTTATGAAATATTTTGAATTTATGCAAGACTTCTTTATTCAAGTTATGGATTTAGTAAATCAGATTAGATCTTATCGAGATAACCTAACATATCAGAAAATAGTAGAAAATATGTTGAGAAGTTTTCCTTTAAAATTTGATCCTATTGTAATAGCTATTTAAGAGTCAAAGAATATAACGTCGCTATAAATAAATGAGCTTATAGGGTCTCTTCAAACACATAAGAAAATGATGAATCAAACAACTAAAAATTTCACTGAACGGATATTTCAATCAAAGGTAAATATTTCAAAAAATAAAGAGATTTGTTTTGGTGAACTATTAGGAAAATTCAAAAGAAAAGAGAGTGAAAGTAAAGATAGCAATAGTGAATGAGGTAGAGGTTGTAATAGAAGAAGATAATGCAACAATAATGAAATAGGTAACCAAAATTATTAGAAATCACAGTGTAATTATTGCATAAGGTTTGGTCATTATGAATGAGATTGTTTGGGAAAAGAATAAGCCACATGCTAACTTTTTTGAAGAAAAACAAGGGAAAAATAATATATTTTTTGTATGTGATGTTACAAAATAAATTTCTAAAAAATTTTGGCTTCTAGATACTATTGTAGTAACCATATGACAGAGAATAAGAATATATTTGTGAAGATGGAAGAGCCTCCTAAAACAAATGTGTGATTTGGAGATGATAAAGAAGTTGAAGTTATGGGAAAAGGAATAATTGCAGTTAGAACTAAACAAGGTATGGAAAAATATATACATGATGTATTATATGTTCCAAGAATAGCACATAATTTATTGAGTGTTGGAAAACTTATTGAGAAAGGGTATTCTATTGTTTTTCAAAATAATGAATGTGAAGATTTCTAAGATAAAATTGATAGCAATCAAATTATAGCAAAAAGTTGGTATCCTACAAAATAGATTTTTTCCTCTTGGACTTGCATATGGGAAAACTCAAGCTTTGAATGTGGTACTACATAATAAACCATGGCTATGACTTGGCAGTTTGTAAGCCAAAGGCAAGGTGGGTTGGGCTACTAGGTTGAGTTGTGGGGATACCTCTGTGTGAAAATAAAATAAAAAATCATGGCTATGACATATGAGGTATGGAAACCTCCATTTTCAAGGGTTAAAACTACTTTACCAAAATAAAATGGTATAAGAGATACCCCTTATTGAATTAGACGATCAAGTTTGTGAAGGTTGTATTATTAGTAAGCAACATCAAGAATCCTTTCCTGTCATAAAAGTTTGAAGAATTGGTGCATGTTGATGTTTGGGGTCCAATGCAGACCTTATCTCTCAACAAAAATGGGTACTTTCTTATTTTTCTTGATGACTATAGTAGAAAAAATTGGTATACTTTATTAAAGAAAAGTTAGAAGCATTTTCTAAATTTCAGTGTTTTGAATCTTATGTAGAAAATCAAAGTGGTTGTTTCTTAAAGAATCTACATACAAATAGAGGGGGAGAATTACTTCAAATGAATTTCAATTTTTTTGTAAAAGAAATGGTATTAAAAGCAATTGACTGCAAATTATACTCCTAACAAAATGGATTAGTTGAATGGAAGAATCGTACAATAGTAGAGATGGCTAGAAGCATGCTCAAGGCTAAGGATCTTCTGAATACTTTATGGGTTGAAGCAGTAGCTACATTTGTCTACTTGTTGGCTAAGGATCTTCTGAATACTAATTATTTTTTGGTCTTTTTGTTTTCTTTCTATCCTTTTGAACTTTTATTTTGAATTTGATTTTATACTAGTTCTAGCTTTTGTCATTTTTCAACTTATTTGATCTTTTTGTCTCTTGTTTCTCTAGTATTAAATAATTATAGTATATTCATTTTCTTCCTTCATCTTTTTGTCCTCTTGACTCTTTTTCATGTTTGTTACTTTCTCTAGCTTTCTATTTTATTTTAATCATTGAATTATCTATTTATTTTGTAATTTCCTCGTTGTTATTATTTTTAAGCTTTAGTTACCTTTAATTTTCTTCTTTTATATAATATAAAACACTTTCAAATTCTATTATTGGGTTTGACTTGTTTATTTTTTCTTTCCTTGGTATCATTATTTTATTGTTTGATAAGTCTTTTCTCTTCCTCCTCCATCTCACCCTTTATCAAGACATGTTATGCAATCTCATCTCATTTTTTCCTCTTCCTGATGATGGATCACCGAGTGTGATCTGAAACGTCGACAAAAAAATTGACACAGTCAAATCCAAAAGTTTAAATATTGTATCTTCATACGTGATGTCAGGTCAAGTTCTAGTACTATACATAAGGCTGTCGACTAAACTTCTAGAGAGTTTTGTATCTATCTTTTTCAGTATCACCATCTTTAGCCAACTTTACATTTACATCAAAAAGGTGTATTCATTGGTTTGTAATTCTTCATTCTAAATTTATCAAGTAGATCAATTGTATACTTTTCTTTTGAAACAAAATTACCATCATTAAATTGTCTAACTTATTTTCCAAGAAAGTAATGCATCAAACCCAAATCAGTCATTTCAAATTCACTTTTCATGACTTTCTTGAATTCTTCTATCAATACTTCACTATTACATGTGTAAATGAGGTCATCAACATATAAAAAAATTATGAGTAAATCATTGGTACCTTTGGATTTGATATAAAGTGTAGGCTCACTTTCACTCATTTTGAATCCATTCTTTTGAAAATAGTCATCAATCTTGTTATACCAAGCTCTTGGTGCTTTCTTAAGACCGTAAAAAGCCTTGTTTAATTTTTAAAATTTGTGTTCTTGTCCTGAAACCACATATCTGAATGGCTGATCTACAAACACTTCTTCATTTAAGAAAGCATTTAGAAATGTTGATTTAATGTCAAACTAATATACTAACCACTTAGATTGTGATGCTAATTCCAAAACTATTCTTATATTATCCAATCTTGAGCTACAGGAGCATACATTTCATTGTAGTCTATACCTAGTTGTCGTGTGAAGCATTTGACCACCAATCTTTCTTTGTGTCTTTCAATGGATTTATTAGCCATATACATTGTTTTATAGACCCATTTTAGTCCAATAACAACCTTTTTATGGTGGAAGTTTTGCTAACGTTCCCATATTCCATTTCTTTTAATTGAATCTATCTCCTCATCCATGGATTTAATCCAAACTTCATGTTTTACTACATCTTCAAAGTGTCATGGTTCTACTTGAATATGAGATAAAGTAAAATTTGTAACTGAATTAAGACTAGCAATTATTTCATAAATTTCTTTTAAGATTTTTTACCTTCCTTGGAGGAGGACTTGAACTTAGAGGAGGTTTTGATGATGGAGATGCTTGAGTGGAATTTGATCCACCACTTGTGCTAAGAAGCTGAGAAGGAACATCTTTTTTTGTTTTCAAAATTATTGTTCTTTCTTGTTCTTCATTCCACTTCCATGCAATCTTTTCAACAAAAATTACATCCCGATTGACTATCAAGATTTATGTTGTTGGTGTTGGTGTAGGTTTTTATTTTCCTAGTGGGTTAATTTATTTTCCCTTAGTCCTAGGTTTTTCCTACACTTAATTAAGCTTGTTTAGGATAATAATGTGAGTTTATTACTAAGAGATAATTGCATGGTGTCCCCTTCCTTAAAAGGTGTAACTAATTTCCACTTTTGGTGGCATGCTCCACATTTTGTGGTCCATCTCCACTTTTTGTGGTTGATTCCTATTGGTTGGATTTTCCACCTACCTCCTCTCCTAAGTTCTATATAAATTCACTACCTAGCTTGTATTTGCATACTCTCGCATCTTTGCTTTATATATTTTCTGCTTGGAAACTCTTAATGCAATATTGTCACATCGACATTGCATAGTCTCTCAGAGTCCTGGTTTGCATTATTCTATTTTTCTAGTTTATGTAACTTTGATTTTCTCTTAAAAAGTTCATTGGGTTATTTAATCTATTTCAGATTTCTAACATGGTATTAGAGATTTTTTTTTGAGAAATCTAAGTTCATAGATTCTTGATTGAGAGGTTGAGTTTCTTGTAAAGATATTGTAAATTCCCATATGATCTTCTCTTGCATTTTGATTGATTTGGAGAATTAGAAAGGATTTGCAAAGATCTAATAACCTCTTCATATTACAAATGTGTTTCGAGAGATCTAAGTGATTACAACATTTTTGGTTATACTAGCAACATTTTTTAACTATTCCAACACGTCCAAATGCAAATTGGAGATCATTTGACATAGTTGCAAATGGGGGTTTTATGTAAACCATTTCTTATTGGAGTCTTTTTCACTTTTGCTTTAGAAATCTAGCTTCCACCCATTGTTAAGAAAAAAATTCTAGGTTTTGTTCCTACGCTCAAAACACCATTTGAGTATTGATTAGATTTTGCATTTCTTGAGCAAATATAGAAAAAATTGTTGTCCAGAAAGCCTCACACATCCATTTTTCTATAGGATAACGGTTAGAAAACTTAAATTTTCATCTTCTTCTTGCTTGATCTAAAAAAATATTTTTGAGTTTTATTCTTAACATCAAAATATTTTTGGGTTTCTATTATTGTCTACAAAAACTTAGTAGAAATTTTCAAAAATCAAATCAGAAGTAATTTTTTTTTTTGCTAGAAAAAAACATCACTACACAGTTTAAATTTAGCTAGCTTTTTCAAAAAATCATGAATTTTTATTTAGGCATTAGATTTCAACAAATGAGATATCATTGGAAATATTGAGACAAGCACTTTCCATCCACAAAAGTATCGAGAATATTTTTTTTCCATTTTACACTAGATATTTCATGTTGAAATTGTTTGTCGCTAATTTCAACAGGCCATAACTTTCACCCCAGTGCTCTATTTTTTGGAAATGAATAAGCATTGGAAATTTCTTGAAGAGCACTACATACTTATATGGCTAATTTTTCTAGATTTTGTCTCAGGTTCCTCTTGTATCAAAATTTGTAATTTTGGCTATTTTGAGCCAATTGAGCATTATATCTTGGAAAATGATTTCTAAACACACTGAATTATAAAGTGCCAACCTTATAATATTTGGGAGGTGATCTTTGATAATAGTGAAAATGGTGGGAGTGTATTGATGTACTTTTTGTGGTGTTCCTTTAAAGTCATATGAGGATTGTATCATGGGTTTTTCTACTCATCCTTCTTTGATAATCCTACATAAGACTAATTATAAGTCTTGGAAAAAAGACATTATAACCCATCTTAGATGGCTAAAACTTTTTCCTTACCTTTATTGGCTCATGCCTATGTTGAAAATGGAGGTAATTATGTAGCTTTAAAACTTGTAAAACTAAGAGATTGTAGATCTAATTAAGTGTTCTTTCACAAATTCTTTGTGTATGATTATCTGTTTAGATTCTATACCATAGAAAAATGGATCATTGACATTTTCATGGTCTTTTATGTCTTCCTCTTATATTTTTTACTTATCTTGCTTTGATTTATTATTGTAATGTAACTTAAATATTCACATTAGATCCTAAATATTCAAATTATAATGTCTTGTGAAGGTGTTGTAACACATTTCTACACTTTTCTAAACTCTTTTCATTATAATTCACCTAAAAATCACCTTTTTATTCATTATCAAGTCCTATTCTAAAGTGTTTTAAAGTCTTGTAATAATATTTTACACTTTTCTAGGCTTGTTATCACTATTTATACATTTCTTATGCTTTACATGACCCCTTTATGCACTCATAAGACTTAATTAAGTGTATTTTTGAATGTAAACCTGACAAACAACATTAAATAAAAGTTAATTCCTAACACCCACTTACAAGCCCAAGGTAGGACCAATTTTCCATGGGTGGTGAATGAGTCTGTCTTGGCTCCAAATTCAAAATAATTAAAAATTCCTTTTGGGTTTTTATTCAAAAAGATCTTCTGTCAGCTTGTGATGAGGTATTATTGGATTATTAGGGCATAAGTGTGTATAAATAAGTTTTTTTCTTCTCATTTTAACCCCCATTCATTCAAGCATTCCTCAAGTTCACTCATTCACCAATTCATTCAAGCATCATTCAATCAAGCAAACATCAAGCATCTTGGAGCAACCACTGACATATCTTCAGACTTCTTCAACAAGGTTTTTGGTGAGTTTAGGACATTTGCATGTTGTTTATTCATCATTCTTTGCTCAAATTATTTCATTTCTTTATAAAAGGTTTGATTACCAAAGTGGGATTTGACCAAGGAAAATCCCTATACTCTAACCCTTAACCATTTCCCCCCTTTTGCATGTGTCTTTGCAAAAATTTTTATGTAGATTGGTCAAGCAATTAGGTGTTGAAAAGTGTTTAAGAAGTCAACAAAGTGTTTCAAGTCAACTAAACCCTATTTCAAGCTTGGAGACAACCTACATTTAGTTTTCTACAGATTTGACTTTGTCAACTTGACAAGAAGACAAGCGCAAATCTAGAGCTATAGGATTGACCTTTTATTTTGTAAATTTTTAGAGGACTAATTCACCATCACTGGAAAATGAGGCCCACCCGAGGGCTAAAAATGTTGATTTTGTCAAAATCTAGCTCCTAATTGTTGGAAAGCAGTTTTAGGTGTTTTTGTCAGTAGCAGGACTGATTCACCATCAATGGCAAATGAGTCCCACTGGTGATTTACAATGATTTCTACTAGTTTTCAGAGCCTTATAGATTCAACATCCAATTCCCAAGTGCACTCTGTTCAACCTCTTTCATTTCTATTTGTGTTTTTCATGTTTTAGTTCATTCTTGCATACCTCATTGTGTTTTCAAACATTGCATATTTCATTAGTTTTGCATTTATAATCAATCAATTTCATAAATTAGTTGCATTTAGTCTTAATTCTAGTTTACATTCCTTCATTTGAGTAAACCGCCTCAATTTTAGGGTTCTATCTCTCTCCTTTTAGGTGAAAGATCCTAGGAGTGCAAGAGAAGTCCATAGTCCACCCTCAAAATTGATGGTTCATTTTGGTGAACCTACATATTCAACACATTATCTTTTTTATTTCAATTGCATCTTGCATCCTAGGTTTCTTTTGCATCAACATTCAATTAGGTTTTTTTTTGTATTTGAATCCTAGGGTTTCTTAGATTGCATTAGTGAAAGAATCATATATATTTCATTTTTGCATATCAAATCATTAAAAAACTGAAACTCTGCATTTGCATCCTCATTATACATCTGAAAATCATTGAAATCATTTTAAATTTTCTAAAAAAAATAAGAAAATCCATACCTGGACTCATTCGCCACCCTAGGCAAATCAGTCCTATTACATTTTTTGCATTGAAATTTTTGGCATTTTCATAGTATAATTCCTACATTTCTATTTCCTATTACCGTCTTCTTGTTTCAGTTTACATAATTTTTGTCATTAGGATTTTGTTATTCCTAGTTTGTATTTTCATTCTCCCAATATTTTGTGGTACTTGTATGAGTGTTTGGTGCCCTATTGATAATACTTTAGTGAGACAAAGTTCTAGACTCATGGCCTCCCACGATAACACTTTCGTTGTGAACCTTGGGATCTCAAGAGCTCCTACTCCTGGTATGGACAATGGTGCATTAAGCATGGATACTACCACTAGTATTCCTTTACCTTTACATCCAATGCATGTTGACACACAAATTAATTCCATTCTGTAAGAAAAATTCATTAGTATTCATGAGGATTTTGCACATTTACAATGAGATTTAAGTCTTGAGAACATTTCCACCACTGCTATACTTGTCATAGAAAACCTTCATCGCTTGATTGAAAGTGACAATGGCTTATGGGTTATGAAAAAAAATGCTGAAATATACAACAAACATGTTCCTTCCACATCCCAATCAACAAACATTGTTGTGATCCAAGGAGGATCTCACATTCCTCCTCCTTCAACCATAGCATCCGTACCCACCTATACCACTCCTCAAGTTACAACAACCATGCAATAGGTTAGTCACGTGACTCCTTTTGCTATTCCAACTAGCATTCCTAGATCTTTTGTGGCATTGAATGTTCCATCTTCTACCTTCACACCTCTTAGTTTCCCCTTAACTTCTCTTAACATTACATACAATCCATCACCATTTTCCCTTCCCCCTCATACCACTTACAACGACACAATCATTACACAACTCTTTAACACCATTTCATCCATGCAACAACAAATAGCCAAAGCAAAATGCTCCACCCACATATCATGTCCATAGTAGCCCATTATCTTTAGAGATGTTACAAACATAGATGCCATAGGGAATTTAGATTCCTTGGTTTGAGAAGTATGGAGGTAAAGGAGGCCCTACTAATCATGTTAATTCCTATACAACATTGTGCTATGATTTTGTCCTTGACGATAAAATATTAGCCAAAAATTTTCCTAGAACCTTAAAGGAAATTGCAATGGAGTGGTTTTCAAACTGACCCAATCATTCAATTCAATCATTTAATGAACTTTTGGATGCCTTTATAAGTCATTTCCAAGTCCATATGACTCCCAAAAAGAAAATGGATCATTTAATGAGATGTAAACAAAATGCAGATGAAAAAATAACTGATTTCATTTGACATTATCAATCATTATATGCTCAAATTGATGTCAAGATTCATGATTCACATCTTCAAAAGATGTTTATCAAAAAATTGCACACTCACCTTCAGGATACGTTGACTATGATGAAATTTCCTTCATTCATGCATTTATGCACAACCCTTTGTGACTATCACAACTTAGTTACTATTTATGATTCACAGTCCACTTCTAATCGAGCTAAGAATTATGAGCAAAACAACCAAAAAAACATGCAAAACTTGAGAAAACCAAGCATAGGCTTCTTACAGTTCAATCCACCTCCTACACAACCAACTCAATGTATTCCAAGTCAAGTGGCAGATGTTAAAGTAGCAGCTCCTTTTACCTATGAGGACCTGAAGAGATAATTTACCCCCTTACCTAATACTCTCCATAACATAATGAATCAACTGCTCCAAAAATAGATGATCACTTTGAATACTATTAAACCACTTGATACCACCAAGCATTTACCATCCACCTTTAAACCAAATGCTTATTGTCATTTTCATCACCAAAATGGACATAACACCAAACAACATGTAAGCATCTTAAACACTTAGTTCATGACCTCATTGATTCTGGTCATTTGTCCATTGTGGGTGTCAATGATCAAGGAAATATGTCTGTTGCACCCCCTAATCAAAATTTATAAATATTTACCAACCATATTCCTAAACACAATGTTTTATTTGTCAAGGCTAGTGAACCTTCAAACACTTATGTGATGAACACTGATACAAATAATGAACATGATATTACTTCAAATGTTACCCAAGTTAATTCTATGGATGAACTTGTGGGTGCGATAGATGTCCCTCGTAAGGGCCCTACCAAAAAATCTCTTGATATTACTTTTTCTTCTCATGATATACTTAAAAATATTCCCAATGGTCCTCTTTACATAGCTGACCGCATCTATGATAAGCCCACCAATGGGATATTAATATATCCTACCTATCGTGAGAATGTGATCATGGAAGAAATTTTAGTATTACATGATCTCTATCAAGATGATTATAATAAGCCAACCACATGGATTAAAAAATATACTAATTTTGTGTGCCCTACGATTGGATCGATCATACTCCCATTACAAATAGGACCCAAAACTTTGGATGCAACATTTTCTATTATTCCACAATCAGATCAATTTCGTTTGTAGCTAGGTCATCCTTGGCTTCGCTTGATGAAATTTGTTCCTTTAGTTGTTCACAAATGTTTGAAGTTTCTGCATGGTAATGAGATACTTACCATACACCATAGTGGCTTTAATCTATTGTCTTCTAAAATCATTTTTTCCTTAGAAGCCTTTTGGCATGAACCTATGGAACCCATCACCCCTCAAAGAGAATTATTTTTCATAACCTACCAAAAGATCAAAGCCAAATGAATAGCCAAATTGTCTCTTCATAACATGTCCCCATCCACTTCCACTGCTCCTATCCTAGATGAGACCATGCTTCAGCCTGAGTTCGAAACTGAACAAAAAATGCAACCTCATGAGCAAACAACCATAGACACTTCCCCTTCATCGTATAAACGTCCAATATTAATGAAACCAATCCTGTCATGCCTCCTCGCATTAAACAAGTTTATAAATCCAAAGAGGAAGTGATTGACCCATTTTCTTCAGTTTCTTCCTTTCTTCCTACTCTGGAAGAAAAGGAACCTATGGTGGATCAAACCACTCTTACACCTCAATAGCTTCAAAATAAAATTAAAAGAAATCGTGGTGCTAGGGAGCATAGGCATCGTCCCCATCTCCTTACTCAATAAATACAAACTAAAAACAAGAAAGAAAATCAACCTCCACCTTTGACAGAAGCAATTACTAATCACCTTTCTTCTCTTGACCTACCACAAGATAGTATGATACAACCACCACAACAAAATGATAAGATACAACAACCACAACTCCTGATACATCCTTCATTAGAAATTACTCTCTGTCCTCCCATCGTGATTAACCTAGATGATGATAACAATGACGAGATCACTAAAATAGATGAAGTAAATAATGATCTAAACTCTTTATTTTCATCTACCATGAGCTTAAATGATAAATATGATACACCAAGTGAAGAACTTGGCACTTCCCCTAGTTTAACACTTGAAATTCTTCCTTTGGACAATTAACTGCCCTTGCAATATACTAAACATGATTGGGAGGTGGATGACTTGTTAGATGATTGACTTGCATTTGCCTTGCTAGCCTTTTTACATTTTCCTTTTCTTTAGTGTGCTTGTATGTGTGTATCATATTCCTTTGTAATGTGTGTTTGATGTTCTCTCTCTCTCTTTGTATACTTCCTCTATTTGTACCTCTATTCTTCTATATGTCATAGATTTTGCATTTTATTTTTTGCTTTTGTTTTGTGTTTTCCTTTTGGGGATGACATAAAATGTTAAAATGCACTGTCTCTTCCATGTTGACCCAAAAGATCCCTTTTCCTTTTCCTTTTTTTATGTTTTCTTGTGTTTTTCCTTTTGGGGAGGATGCAAGGCATTGAAACCAAAATGTCTACTTTATGTTGACCCAAAAGCTTTTTTTTTTCCTTTTCCTTTTCTTTTTCATTTTTATTTTCTTTTCACTTATGTTTTCCTTTTGGGGATGATGAAAAGCATTGAGATACCCTATGTCTCCTCCATGTTGACCCAAAAGGTCTCTTTTCCTTTTTCCTTTTTTATCTTTTCTTGTGTTTTTCCTTTTGGGGATGATGCAAGGGATTGAGATTGATATGCCTCCTTCATGTTGACACAAAATATTTTCCAAGTTTATTTTTCCTTTTTTTTTTTCTTTTCACTTGTGTTTTCCTTTTGGGGATGAAGCAATGTGTTGATACTGCAATGCCTCTTCCATGTTGACCCAAAATAGACTTTTTTCTTTTCTTTTTTTTTTCGCTCTCTTTGTATTATTCTTCCAGTTCTATGTGCTTTGCGGAATGATGACAGTTTCGAGCTATTTAATCAAAACATTGCAGCAATGAATAAACTTACCTCAAATCCATAGATCTCTTATGTGTTTGGTGTGTTCCTTTCTGGGGGGCAATCATCCCTTTCTTTTGTTTTTCTTTTTCATTTACATGAAGCAGCCTAACTTAGAACCATATGACTTGGCATAGGGGCTTTCCAAGTTGTCTCTCATGTTTTATTTTGTTTTTTCATTTTTTCTTTGCTACTTTAAAGTAATTGCTCACAAAACGCTATGTAGCAATTTCTTTAAAGTGGGGGGCATACATTGGCATTATTGCATTCACATTCTTGGTTCTTAGTGCAGCCTTGTCACTTCATACGATATGTTTGTCACTTTTTGGATGACATTGGGTATAATGTCCTTCATAAGTGTGATCTATCTTAGCATATTACATTCCTCTTAGTGGTTTGATGCAACACATTGCATCCCCTAAGTTGTGAATATACTATTCTTCGATTGGTCCTCTCTTAGAGATGTTAGACACAATGTTCCCTAAGTGACATACCTTGCATGAACTTAACAAGACTCCTTTGAACATATTTTACATTTTACATTTTACATCTTCACCACCCTACATAATGCAATTTGCATGCCTGTGGTACCTTTGCATTTGTTCATGAGTTCTAAGTGTGGATGCCAAATATGCATATGCTTAAACCTTAACATAATATCATCATGCTAGTCATTTGAAACACATTAGATTAAACATCCCTATGAAATAATTAACCATGCTAAAATATGAAAAACTAAATATAACAAAAACAACTAATTGCAAGCATATAAAAACATGATCAAAACTTTATCTCATAGTGGATTGGAGCTTCTGTAGAAAGAATCCCTTTCCTAATCCTTTGCTTAGCTCCATGATGAAGATGATATGAAATGCTAACTTGGATGAGTGGAGAGAGATACTAAGATTGTGAAGTGGACAAAATTAGCTCTTCATTGAAGAGAGTAACTTTGCATGAGGATTGTGGATGATTTGATGAAGAATGAAGCTTCCATTTATAGACTCTCAAGTTGAAAGAGTGCTCAAAAGAGAGAAATGTGGGAGAATGTTTTAGCCAATGAGATGGAGCCACTTGTCACCTTGTGAGTGGTTGAAGAATGTGCACGTTTTGGTCAATGTGCCCATAAATGAGATTGGTTGGCCTTTTCAAATTTTAAATTTTGCTTGTTAGAGGGAGAAAATGAGACTTTAATGCCAAGTGGGGCACATGTAAGAGGGAAGTTATTGCCATGTTGGAAGGGACAAGTCAATTTTTTTTCAAATTCAAAATTGAAGAATATTCTTCCAAAGATGTCTTGTTGAAGGAAAATGATGATTTTAATAAATGAATTAAAATGCTTTGTTGGTGCAAGTGGGAAAAGCTAGAGGATGTGATGGGTGGTTAGATTAGATTAATCATAGTTTGATTAACTTAGATGATGATTAGATGCTTTTGACCTATTTGATTTAAATACTTTGATTTATTTAAGTCAAAAGGGATGGAATATGCATTTGGGATTTTATTAAATAAAGTTTGGTTTATTTAATTAAAAGGGGGATGTAAGATAAAGGTTGATTAATTTGAAGGAGATGAACCTAGAAGATGGTTTATGAAAGATGAAATGATAGGATTTGATTAAAATTGATTTATTTAATCAAATGAGGTAATGAAAGGGTTAAGTTAAATAAAGTTAGTTTATTCAACTTAAATGGATGATCCTTAGAGATTGAACTAAATGAACTTGATTTACCTGATGAATGGATGAATGTGAATTTGATTTATTTAATGAGTGGATGAATGTGATGCTAATTAAGTGCACCATGATAATTTCACGTGTCTACATTTTACCCCTCTTTGAAGCAATGTACTTGCTGTATTGGTTCAAAGAATAAACTTGCCGTGATCAAAATTCATTTTTTTTTTCTGATACCCCAGCAGAAACAAGTACACTAGTACATTGCCCCCTCAAGAGATCGAGCAAAAATATTCAATGAGGGTCGATCTCACCATAAAGAGGTTCAAGATGGACGGTTATGATGATGATGCAAATGAGATGATTTTAAGATGCTTAGAATAAACAATCTATATTATCCTAAACAACTTAAATGATGATATGATGCATGTGCAATGGATGATGCAATGATGCCTATATGATTGTGCAATAGATGTTTTATGCAAATGGTTTATGGATGCAAGATGGATGCATTGGTGATGTTATGTTAGTGCAGAGAGAAGAAAGAAGAGATGAGCAATAGATGATTTGCTTATCAAGAATTGGGATTTTAAAAGGGCCACTTACCTTATGTTTGATAACATGCTTAAGCACGATGCATCAAGGTATAAAGAACCAAGATGGCATTGCACTCAATGTGATGGAATTTGAATCGAAAAACAAATAAAAGTATTCTTGTTCACATCTGACATACGAAAACCTTACTAGGATGAACTTTAGAAGTTTCAAACACCTCAGAACAAAACACAGAAAGGTATAACCTATCAATGCAATAGTCAACAAGTTTCTCAAAATACCCTCCATACATATCTAACAAAGTAAGTATTCGCCAAGGTTATTTTACAAGAACGTCCAACAAGAACAATAGATAAAAGATAATGATCGTTTCCCCATTCCTATCTCTCTAAATCTATTTGTTTCGACATTATCAAGAGGTTATTGGAATGAGCACAAAGAGATAAGTCAAAAAGAACAAGATAAAGTAAACAAACAAGCTGATGTTCTTCAATACTGCTAACCAAAAGGAAATGTGTTTTTAAGGATAATAACTGAAACTATTGCCAAAAGATAATGCCCATTGTCGGAAGGATACATCCTAGGACATGTCAGTGGATGGCGGCACGCCATTTCATTTATCCAAAGTGTTATTGATAAATAATGCCCATTGTAGGAGGGATACATCCTAGGACATGATGTTATCAGATGATTAAAAAGTGACTGATTGGATAATAGGCTGTTGACCGACTTGTTTACGTACTGACTTAGACCTGAGACTTGATGTTTTGAGTTTTTCACTTTTATCCTGCTAGATTTGTTTCCAATTGTTTTACCAAAGGTTGAGGATAATGATCGTTTATTATGAGTGATGTTATTGTGGGTGTAAGCGAGGTGAGACGAATGGATTTTTTCAAATATTTGGATTTTTTGGAGTTTTTGCAATGTTTTGAGGTTTTTTTTGGTATTTTTTGAGATTTTCAAATGTTTTGATTTTTGATTTTCCCATGTTTTTGGGGTTTTATGAGATTTTGACCAAGAGACTAACCTAAGGATCTATCCTAGGGACTTCGGAGCTGATCAATAGATTAACCTTTCCTACATTATACATACAAAGACCATGTAGTTCGACTGACGAGTTGACCGATTTACAGATGAAGATATACATGATGAAATGTTAGTTTATTATGATAGACTCCTAAAGGACTGACCTAAGTGTCTTGGGGGATGATTACAGATCAAACTTGTCTACGTTCAAGGCTCAAAGACCTATAGTTCGAATGACGAGTTGAACACTTTTTAGATGACGATATACATGATGAAATGTTAGTTTATTATGATAGACTCCTAAAGGACTGACCTAAGTGTCTCATGGGATGATCAAAGATCAACCTTGCCTACGTTCAAGGCTTAAAGACTCGTAGTTTGACTAACGAGTTGAACAATTTATAGATGACGATATACATGATGAAATGTCAGTTTATTATGACAGACTCCTAAAGGACTGACCTAAGTGTCTCAGAGGATGATCAAAGATCAACCTTGCCTACTTCAAGGATCAAAGACCTGTAGTTCGACAAGACGACTTTGTTTTTGAATTTTTGATTGAATTTTGACTTGTTTTGGGATTTTGATATGTTTTGAATGGTTTTTTGGATTTTGGTATTTTTTGATGTTTTTGGATTTTCTAATGTTTTGATGTTTTTGGATTTTTTGATGTTTTGATGTTTTTGGATTTTCTGATTTTAGGACTTCAAGAATATACATGAATCTGATTTGATGATAACATGCCCCAAGCATAATGCAATAGACTACTTCGATACAGACATGACAGATTGACCTTGAGGATGGGCCGAGTAGTACTAGGAAGGATCATGATACGAAAAACAGACCAAGCTATGATGCGGATACGGGTGGATGAGTGATGGATGAAGATTCAAATGTGATGGATGATGGAAGCATGATAGATGGATGATGCAGAACAAGTTGTAATAGATCCTGGTGGATGGAAAGTGCTTATTTACACAAGGCGCCTGTTTGCCAGGTTTTCACCAAGGTACTTGTCCAAAGTTCTACTGAAGTGGTTTTCACTAGAGGACAATTTTTTTCTTTACTATTTTCAATCTTTTTTCTGATTTTTTTTTGGATTTTTTGGATTTTTTGCTTTTTTGATTTTTTTGTTGTCACTAAGATGCCTGTTTGCCAGGTTTTCACCAAAATAACCATTTTTAAGGACATTTTCTAATTTTTTAATTTTTTGGTTCTATACCTTGAAAGATTAGGCATACTTTTTTATATGGGAGTTGTTCATGGGCTTTCACAGAGGTTCCCCTTCAAGTGTTGATAACTGATATGCCCCTAGCTTATAGCTTGTTGTGATAACAAATGGTCCCAACCAATTGGGTTTAAATTTTTCTTTGCTATTTGGATTTGAGATATTCTTCTGATTCTCCTTTAGTACCAATTCTCCAACTTAGAAAGTCCTACTTATGATTTTATTATTATAGCTCCTTTTGAGTCTATTCTGATAGACTTGCAAATGATTTAAAGCATCTATACACCGCTCATCCAGTAGCTCCAGCTCATTTAGTCTTGATACTCGGTACTCTTCATTTGTGATGAGGTTTTGCAGTGATATCCTAAGTGATGGGAGCTCAATCTCAATTGGGAGTATTGCTTCTAATATGTAGACTAGGGAGAAAGGGGTGGCATCGGTGGGTGTGCGGATGTTGGTTCGATAGGCCTAAAGGGCAGGATTAAGCTGGAGATGCCAATCATGACCTACATCATTGACTATTTTCTTTAGGATTTTCAAAATGGTTTTATTAGTGGCTTCTGCTTGGCCATTTCCTTGGGAATAGTATGGGGTGGAGAAGTGATGTTGGATTTTGAATTTTTTGCATAAGTCGTGAACCTTCTGATTCTTAAATTGTGTCCCATTTTTTGAGATAATGGCTTGTGGAACACCATAGCGGAAAATGAGATAGTTCAGGATGAACTCTGATATTTGCTTCCCAGTTATATACGTCATGAGTATGGCTTCCACCCACTTAGTAAAGTATTTTGTGGTAGTCATGATGAATTTGTGGCCATTAGATGAAGTGGGAGTGATTTTTCCAATGATATTGAGATCCCACTATGAAAAGGGCCATGGTGTGATGATGGTATGAAGTCCTTGAGTTGGAGCATGGATGAGGTCCCCATACTATTGACATTGTAGACACCTTCTGACATAGTCATGTGCTTCTCTTTCCATTGTGGACCAATAATACCCCATCCTAAGCAATTTATTGGCTATAGTCATTCCACTCGAGTGTGAACCATAGATACTGTTATGTACTTTAGTTAGAGCGATCAATGCCTCCTTAGCATTTAAGTAGTGTAGCAAGGTTCCTTCTATGCTCCTACAATACAGGTTTTTCTCCTAGGATGATGAATTGGGATGCCTTTTTGATAAAGGTTCATTTTAGGGTTGATGGTAAGTCAGCAGGTATAACACCTATTCGAAGGTATGTATAAATGTCATGGTACCAAGGATCACTAGGACCAACTATTTTGCACACGAATTTTGATTCTGGTACCTTGAATGCAGGTAGGAGAAGCTGCTCTATCAGGAATTCATATTTTGGGACATTGTGAGGGATGTCTTGTAAGGATCCAATTGTTGCCATGGTGTTTGTTGCTCTATTGTTGGCTCTGGGAATCTGCTCAAATGTGATTTCGATGAAGGATTCTTTGAGTCTCCACCATTTTCTTGTATGGAGTGAGCTTATCATCCTTAGTTTGGTACTCATTGTTGACTTGGTTTATTATCAATTGAGAATCTTCATATACTCTGAGGCCTATGATGTGCCATTGCACTGCTATTTTGAGACCTATGGTTAAAGCCTTGTATTCCACAATGTTGTTAGTATAGGGAAACACCAATTTGTAGGACCTTGGTATGCAATCCCCTTGTGGGGTGATAAAGAAGATGCTAGCTCATGATCCATGTTGTGTATATGAGCCATCAAAGTAAAGTTTCCAGTGGTTGGCTATGTTGAGATTGAAAATGGATTCATCTGGAAACTCTGAGATGAGAGGATTCTCTGAATAGATTGGTGCTTCTGCAAGCTGATCTGTGATGACTTGGCCTTTGATTGCTTTCTGCTCCACATATTGAATGTCCTATTATGATAATATCATCACCCATTTGGCCATTCTTCCAATGAGCATTTCCTTTGATAGTAAGTACTTGAGAGGGTCAATTTTGGTGTTGAGTTTTATTTTGTGTGCCAACATGTAATGTCTGAATTTCTGTGATGCAAACACTATTGCTAGACATGCTTTCTCAATGAATAAGTAATTTAACTATGCCCAACCATTGTTCTACTGATATAATAGATGGCACTTTCTGTTCCATTTTTGTCATGCTGAGCTAGGAGAGCTCCAAGGATTGCTACTGTTATTGATACGTAGAGAATTAATGGTTTTCTTAGGATTGGTGGCATTAGGACTGGTGGTGTAAGTAGATATTATTTTATTTTATTGAAGGCTTCTTCACACTTGTTATCCCATTTGTATGCTACTCCCTTGTAAAGTAGGTGAGAGTATGGGTTTTGTTTGTCTGCTAGTTGTGCTATGAACCTTCAAATGGATTGAGGCCTGCCTTGGAGACCTCTCAATTGCTTTAATGTTTTTGGTGCCTCCATCTCAAGGATTGCTTTTACTTTTGCTGGATCTACCTCAATACCTCTCATTGACACTATGTGTCATAGCAGCTTTCCTGATTGTACACCGAAGACACACTTCTTTGGGTTTAATCAAACCTTGTACTCTTCCAACCTCTCAAAAATGGCACTTAGGGTTGTTATGTGATCCTTTCACCTTCTGGATTTGGCTAGAATTTCATCAACATAATCTTTGACAGTCTTATGGATCATGTCATGGAAGATTAACGTCATGGCTCTTTGGTATGTTGCTCTTGCATTCTTTAAGCTAAATGGCAGCATATTCCAATAGTAAGTCCCCCATGGAGAAGTGAAGGCTATTTTTTTTGGTCTTCTTTAGCAATCATTATCTAGTTATAACCTGAGAAACCATCCATCAAGGAAAGAATTTCATGTTCCGTTGTCATGTCTATGATCATGTCAATATTGGGCAATGGGAAATCATCTTTTGAACATGCTTTGTTCAAGTCTCTGAATTCTGTGTAGATTTTGATGCCCCCATTAGGTTTTGAGACAGGCACTAGGTTTGACACCCATTCTGGATAATCTATTGGTCGAATGAATCTTGCATCTAATAGCTTCTTTAGTTCCATCTTTACTAGCAGGACGATTTGAGGGTGCATTTTCCTGAGCTTTTTTCTAGCGGGCTTTGCTTCAGAGTGTACTGCTAGATGGTGAACCATGATTTGTGGATCGAGCCTGGGCATGTCAGCATAGCTCCATGCAAAGTTAACCTGTCTCTCTCTTAAGAAGGATGCTAGGAGTTCTTGTTCTTCTGATAGTAATGATTTTACATAGAATGTGATATGCGGGGTCTCCTCTATTCTTAGATTAACCGAATTCCACCTTTCTACTAGGATTGCTAGTTTTTCTTGATGAAGAGCTTTGAAAGGAAGATTGAATCCCTCATCCTTAGGAGCCTCAGAAAGGTTTTCACCATTGGATGCATCCTTTCTTTTTACTTTTTTCTAATCAGAGAGTGCCATAGTGTGGTTTTCACTCAAGGACCTGGATATTATTCTCAATTTTTTACATTTGCGACTGAGGGATTCAATCATTTCCCCATAATAGGCATGCATATCTAGCTCAATAATGAACCCTACTTTGTGATCCCCACATGGAAGGTTATCCCATAGTCCCATGAATTCTAAGAGCACCTCATCATTTTTGAATGTATCAAGAATTGGTGCTCCTTGTTGGTCATAGTCAATGAGTTGGGGGTATACTAGGTAGATTTCATGATTTTGATGGTCTGACTCGAAAGATAAGGTGTTAATCATGAGAAGGGTGGTATCCTCAAAGAGCGTAGGTAGGTTGGTTATGGGATCCTCATCATCGCTACTACTACAGACATCAGTTATGTCAAATGTAAAGTTATCTATGACTCGACTTGTAGATACAAGTAAATGAAGTTTGGTTGTGGATAGCTAAGGAGGATTATTGACCTTTCTAACTGGAGGACTTCAACCATGTATGGTTATACTCAAAGGGGTACATCCAAGACAAATATTTATCAATCGCGTCTCTGAAATGATAGGTATTATCAACCCATTATTATTTTTCCCAAGTCTTTGGTTTCTGTCATAGCTCATTGCAAGCATCATTTGCAAACCTTTGCTTCTGTCATCCATTGGTAGATTGGCTACTGGTTTATCATCTTGGTATAGGATAGGAGATGGATCTTCCTCTATGACTTCTCGGCCAAGATTTCCCCAACTTGTAAAGTTGGGATAGTCTTCAGGAGACGTTTGAGATGTGGAGGCTTCATTTGATTGCAGACGTCCTCATGATCTGGGAGATTGTGGTAACTCTCCTACCACAAAAGCATTTTTAGGGAGCATGTAGTTTCCACAACCGTTATCTTGGATGATGAACTTACTATCAAAGATGGTGGGAATGGTAGGTGTCTTTGTAGCAAAAGTGAAAGCGAGAGTTACGGGATCAATATATGGTGTAGATGGGCCCTCATCATTTTTATGTACTTATGGTACTTTATAGTAATTTTCCTCGAGGCTTTTGAAATAGGAGAATGGTTCGAGATCTCCATGGATGGTGACTTCTTATCCTTCATGTGTGAATTTGACACATTGATGGAAATTTGACACTATCGCTTGCATTGCATGAATCCATGAACATCCTAGGAGGATGTTATACGGAAAGTCAAGATCTAAGACCTGACAAGTGGTTTCCATGATATTTGGCCCTATTTGAATAGGGATTCTAATTGTGCCCTGAGACACTCTTTCTTGATCATCATATGCTCTTATTGTGATACCCTTTCCTTTGTTGATGGAATCCTCTAAGATTTTTAATTGTTTAATGAGCTTGAGGGAACAAATATTCAAGCCTGCACCTCCATCCACCAAGACCCGTTTGAATTTACTTTTATGCACTAGGACTTCTAAGTGGAGTGCACAGTTATGAGATGGTTGAGCAGGAAAATCTTGGTTGGAGAATGTGAGGAGGTTTGGTGTAATGATATTTCCGACCATAGCTTGGAATTGTTCCACATCAAGATCTGTGGGGACAGTGGATGAAGCCAACGCTTCCTAAAGAATTTTCTTATGAGCAGATGATATTTTTAGTAGCTCCATGATGGATATTTGTGCTAGCGTTCTTTTGAGCTAATCAAGGACATTATATCCATTGGGGACAAATCTAGGTGCAGGGACTTTGTTTGGATGGGATGATCCTACGATGGTAACTTTGCCGCCTCTTGTGGTGACTCCACAATCAACATGGGCTCCTTTGATGGTGATGGTAGCATAGTAGTCATTCAAAGATGCAATGACATGGTCATACACATGATTTACATTCTTGAAGGTTTCTTTCCCCTTATCCATGTTATTATTCCCTTTATTGCCATGGTTAGGCATCAGATTCATGTATATCTTAAGGTTTTGGTTTCCTATTGGTCATTCCATGTTTGTAATTCTTTGATCGATGAGATCTTGAACTATGTTTTTTAACCTTGAATACAACTATTCATGGTATTCCCTTTGATTTTATGGAAGTCATAGAGTTGATTCTCATTATACCAAGGAGGTTTCACATTCGGTTCTTCATAATTCTCATAGGTGGGAGCTTTGATGAGTTTTTCATTTATCAGTTTCTTCATGATGACTTCAAGTGGTTCCCTAAGAGCGGTGTACTTTTGCTTGGGGTGATTCTTGTTCTGTTGGGGTGGTCCCCTTTGATCATTGACATTGTTAATTTATTGATTGTTGTTTGGTTGTTGTGTTGCTTGATGATTTTTTTCGTGTTGGATTTGGATTTGTGGCACTGCGGTTGTATTTTGGTGAGGGGCACTGATGACCACTTTGGCGTCGATGACACCATCATTGGTAACATTTTTGTTTCTTGCCCATGTGCAAGGTTTGTCATTGTAATTAACAAGTGGGCAGTTGTTTTGTTGTTCAGGGAATCAAGTTGATCCTCTAGGTTGTTTCATAAGGGCTTGTTCGATGCTAAACATCTTGGAGATCAAATTATGGTCATATGTGGTGATCCCTTGTACCTTGAGATGGAATGCCAAGAGGCCGTCAAGGTTGGATATGATGGTGCATACTTGTTCCTCAGGCATGACCCATTTACAGGGATTGGCCTTGGATTGCCATCGTTGTAGGAATGAAGCGAATGATTCATTCTTACCTTGTTTTAGAGCTAAGAGTTCTTCTAGACTAACATCCATGGCAATGTTGCATGCATATTTTTTGATGAATGCATCTATAATTTCTTGGAATGTTTTGATGCCTGTAGGTAGGCAAGAGAACCATTCCATAGCGTGGCTATCCTAACTCCTAGGAAATAGCCACATTAGATAGGTATCATCATATGCGACTTCCATGCAAAGAACCTGAAATTCCCTGATGTGATCTTTAGGGTTTCCCATCCCACGATACTTGTCAAACTTGGGGATCTTGAATCCATTTAGGAATGGTTTCATCACAAGGCTCCTATCAAATGGATAGGGACACAAGTTGCTTGGTGTTTTTGTGGTTCGCCCTGATTGAAGATCCAACACTTGTTGCCAAAGCAACCTGATTTGTGTCGTAACGTCATTTTGTGGATCAGGGGGTGGGATGAAGGTATTCTGGGGTGTTATGATTGTGGGTTGGATGGGTGGGTTGGATGATGTTTCCATATTCTGTTGAGCCAAGTATGTTTGCAACAATGCTTTTTGTTGTGCTATTAGTGCCTGTTATTGAGCTTGTTGTTGTGCTTGTTGTTGAGCTGCTTCGAGCTGTTCTTGATATTTCTTTAGCACATTCTGATATGCTTGTTGTTGCATTGTGTGTTGTTGTGCAAGATATTGTGCTTGTGCCTATGCTTTTTGTGCTTGATATTGGGCTTTGGCTTGAGCGTGCGCTTGACCTTGGGCTTGTGCTTGAGCTTGTGAAGCTTGAGCTTGTGCTTGTGCCTATGCAGCTTGTGTAGCTTGAGCAACTTGTTGCTATTTTTGTTGCAATAAGGCTTGGGCTTGTGTAGCCTGTGGCTTGTTGTTTTTGTGCTTGCAGAAATTCCATTTGATAAGTAGCTTGCTGAGCGGCTTGCAACGCCATATTGTATTGGCTTGAAAAATTGGAGTTTGGTGGTGGTGGAGGTGGAGGTGGATTCAGAATGGTGTTCGTTGTGGTGGTGAGAGACGCCGTCATGTTGGTGATTGATATTTG
>VDFB02382336.1:0-15278 GCA_007258455.2 Sequoia sempervirens | reverse complement strand
ACTAGTCACTGATGAAAATGCATGTGACAGCCCACCAAAACTCTTTGAAAACCCAAAAAGACCCAGAAACCCTTTTGGCAATTTCCCACAACAAGCCCTTGAAAAGCCGACAAGAAACCTCCAAGAATTTAGGAAACCCTAAAAATGCCTCCGAGTAGCCGACAAGACTTTGGAAATGGGCTATCGGCCACTGAAAAGAGCATAGGGCTGAAAAGGGGACATTACAGGCAAGCCCCTAAAATGGCCCAACATTTCCTCTTTGTGAATGTCCAGATCTTAGGTTGAAGAGGATTGAAGACAATTTTTCCATTGTTGCATTTGTTGTCATACATCTCGTCAAGCCACGGAATCTCGGTTACAAAATTATCTGATAGATCTAAAGGCAGAAATCCGAAGCTTGAATCCGACATTAGAGGACCTGTTGATGTGAGTTTTGTGACCTACACCAAACAGCAGAATAAAGTATCCAATGGCTACTCCATTCTCTCTTGATCAAAGTGTTATGTATGCTAAGATTGCGAGAGAGATCATATGTTCAACTCCAAGGTTCCTTCAATGCAATGGAGTACACTCGGTTGGTTCGTTGTGATATGATGTTTTCATGAGGGGACTTACACAATTGTTCGACAGTCAACAACAGCAGACAGCAGATTAAAGGGGATTTCACGTGGTTTGAATGATTTGGCAGGTGAGTGCAAGTTTCCTAATACTAACCAGAAAAGTGCGGAATTTGAATGGCTGCAGGGATTAGAAAATTCATTATCTAAGAGCGGGACGTGGGATCAACTTCAACAGGCTTCAACCAGACTTTGCTTCGCCTCGCGTTGGACAGCCTCTACAAAGTCGGTGCAATCTTCAAAGGGGTAACAAGAAATGTTCAAATCACAATTCAGCATAAGGACACCATCACGACGACGCATGCCAAAACGTGAATCATAACCGAAGTTAAGCTTAAAAAGTATTCCAGTCGACCACACAAGGAAAACTTACCATCAGCAAGCTTGCTAGTGGTATGGATTAAATGAAGCTGCTTTGATCAAACGCCACAATCCACAACTAACTACGTGCATGAAAATGAAAATTACTCTACTTTAAGTCCTACTTGAAGTAGAAGGATGAAGAAACCTCACTAGCTACTCACAACAAAAGATGAGATCATCATCAATGAAAACTTTTTTTATTGAGAGAGTGTTCACAACAATTTCTTACAAAGTTTTCAAAGGAAAAAACTTTCCTTCTTCTTCAAACTATGCTATGCTATGAAACTATACTAACTCTAAACTGTCTCTCTATGCTCTGATCTCCTAGCAATCTGATCTAATCTCTGATTTTGATCTAATGAGTACAAATGAGGGGGGAATGCCCCTTTTATAGCTGGCCAAGTCTACTGGACGGCTCAGATTACAATCACATGGATGGCCCAGCTCATGCCACCTCAGCCCTAACCCTAAAAAGAGGAGTGGAGTAATAAATGAACTAGAAGATTCCCACTCTCTCCCAAAATAGCAGAGGCAATTAATGCCCACTATCAATCATCCAGAAGGTCGTCATCCAGAAAGACGTTTCCATTCTCCTCCTTGGCTGCAAAATCAATGAACCTAGTCAGCACAGCTTCAACCTCTTGAACTGAAATAGGCAGGATATGATCAAGCTGAAACTCCAACACTGTGACTGCCTGCCCATGTCGAGTGCAAGACTTTCTCCAAGAAACTAAAGCATCCTGAGTGTTCTGGATAATGTTGGAGAAAGTTGAGGTGTTCTCAAAGTCATCTTGAACAAAAGTCTTCACCTCTGAAAAGAAAGGTGGTAGTCTACTTTTCAAACCATCAGCAGTCACCTCCTCAAAAGTCAGCCTCCTAGCAAAGATAGCCTCCAATGTGTTCAGGACTCCATCAAGAATGTTCACCATGGCCTTTCTGACCCTGGCCGAATCTACTTGTGCTGCATCAAAGAATCCTTGGCCTGTGACAACTGAAGAATACCAACCGGTGAAGTCATATCTATCACCCTCTTGTATCACGCGTCCCTCAACCAAAGTCTGTAAGGGAGTATGCATCAAAGCTTCTAAATGAAGGACAACCTTGGTCTGATAGATATGAGCATCACCCCAAGCTTGATCAACTGCATCCATTTGTGCCATAATGCCGAAAGCCTGCTGATAAGAATGAGCAAGGTCCTCCATAAACTTTTTTGTCTCAGCACGAACACTAGCAACCCACTTATCTGCCTCCTGTGCCATCTTCCTCAAGTCCTCCAAGCCGCTAATTGACTCTCTAGAAAACTTAGTTGGGAGCTCAATTGCAGGATTTTCTTGCCCACAAAGACGAGACAAGTGTTGTACGTAACCAATCAATGTCTTGTGCTCCTTCAATTTCTTATATTTTCCTTCAGTCTGGAGTAACCTGTCCTTGAGTGCCTGGTAGGAGTATCACACTCCTCAATTATCTATGCTCGAGTGGGGTGACCTAACTCCATGGTGGTGATCACATAATTCTCCGGAACGGCCTCATCTCGATCGCACTCAATTCCTGGTACAACCACGTGAAGGGTGCAAGAGCCATCTTCATCTGTTGAAATCTTTGAAAACTTCCTAGATCTCTTCTTTGTTGGAGGCGCATTGATCCTACTCAGGAATTCCTCCATCTCAACTACTGGATCAGTTTCCTCAACGGGGCTCCTCCTCATCCTGTCTATGAGCCAATCTAGTACTACCTGTTGCAGGTTAGAAATAATAAATGGCTGCTCATTCCTTGCTTCTTCACGAACCTCTTCTCTAACTTCATCTTGATGAGGCTGAGTATCTACTGAACCTTGGGCTTCCTGCCCTGTAACAGTGTCATCCTCTAATGCCACCTCAATCTCATGTTGGAAGCGAGTATCTATGGTCGTTTCTTCATCTTCTTTCTGTTGGTTATCTCTGATAGGTGCGTTGACACTCTGGCCAACAGACTCCCTTCACGGTGGCTGATTTGCCTCCTGTAATTCTTGCTCTTTATTCAACATATTTCTCTGATCAGCAAACAATGAAACCTCCTGTATACTTGGAGAATGAGTTCCCAATGGCGTAAGTGATGCCACCTCAACTCTTGGAGGCTCTGGTTGGACTGGTTCCTCTCTTCGTGGCTCTGGATCCTAAGCAACCTGCTTCTTTTTGATAGTTGGCGGCCTGTGATCTCCCATTAAATTATAAGTAGGAGGGATTGATTTGCTCTTAAGCCTGTCCACGTTCCTCTTGACCCATCCTCTTGTGAACGTCAACCTGGGCTGGCACTGGAACAATCTCACATTCCCTAATCATGCTCAAAGGTATTCTAGAAAACATCCTTCTCCTTATCTCAACTTCATCTGACACACTTGCCCAGAAGTCCTCAATGTGTGCCTTATGTCTGAATTCCTTTGACAATATCCATCTAATATTCTTGTGAGGATCATAATGCTATCTGCTAGTATGATAAGAGAGGTGGAAAAACTGAAGCTCATTTTCAGCTTCCTTGGCTACCTACAGTGAAGGACAAACTTCATCCGAATTTCCCATGATGATCCAGAAGTCAAGTCCTCCTTTCTTCTTCTTCTAAATCTTGTCGTAGGCAATGCGTTGCCTAGATATTTCTAACATCAAAATCTTGTTCATAAGGTACCTGGGCAATTTGTAAGGATATGACGAGAACCCTTGTAGCCTGATGTAAGTGAATTTTGGAAATTGGATAAACCAACATCCGTACCTCTCTATCAACTCCTGAGCCTCCTTTGATATTTTGTGATGAGTTCTTTGCTGAAGAGACCTCGTTATAAGCATTGTGAAGGCGTCATTGACTCTCTTGTAGTGAGATGTGCTCGTCAAGTGCAGCTGTGGACAGGCCTCATGAATCTTGAACTGCTGAGAGCCACACCCGATCGGCTCCTTGTATGATATTCCTCTATACTTTGTCATACGAGCCAACATGTAGATGATGTATGAGCCCATGTAAAATGTCTTTGTTCTCCTCAAACTCCTGAGTTTTTCATGTAAGTTATTGCTGCTCATCACTACCCAGTCAATGTGCTCCTTGCTCTCCAGCACGAGATTGATGTAGTAAAACAACCAAGGCTCAAAGATGAACGCCTGGGGACATCCTCCGACTCTGTTGAGCATCATGACCAAATCACAATATTCCTGCTTTAAGTCCTCTGAAATTATCTGCTTTGGCAGCTTTGTACGAGTTGGCTTGGGCTTGTTCATCCAATGGGAGTTTATCATATCAGCACATCTTTCAAATGTCGAAGCATACATTTGCTCAACTCGTTCTCTTGTCTTGTAAATCATCTTCTCATGTGTGGGAATTCCAAATGCCTCCCCAATGGCCTCCGACGTGAGGTTGGCGAACAGCCTACCATTTGGTGAAGAGATAGTCCTTCGCTCGGAGCCGTAACAATTAGCACACTCCATGATCAACTCCGAACACTGAATTGCTGGCGGAAAACCAGCAGCTGCATAAAGTCCACTTCTGACAATATTGTGTGAAGTGATTGATGGACGATGGCTTCCAATCCCCATCATTCGGCTTCTGAAAGCTTCCAAATTGAAAGAGCCTAAACTTGTGTCACTCAACTTGCCTAGCTTTGAAGAGAACTTTGACTCTGGCAGGAACGACTTGCCCAGCTTCTTGATTACAGCTTGTCTTGATGCATTCGCCTTGCTGGATTCAGCATTGTTCTCCTTGCCAGCCGCTCTTATTTCAGCCATCCTGCAAAAACAAAAGATAGTCATTAGAAATTTAACTTAGAAAAATAAAATCACATCGAGGTTGCCAGGAGATAGAACGAAGTGAGAAGCTTCAGCACTGAAGTCTAACGTCAATCTCAACACTTTCTAGCAACGTCAATTTCTTCTCAACACTTAGAAAATTTTCACTGTAGTAGCACAACTTCAGCACTTCAAAGAAATTCACTCCAAGCTAGCTCACTTCAGCCACCTCGGACTTCTTCAAACTCGCACTTGCAGTTGTGAGAAAAAGATGAAATCCTTCTTTAGCACCTAGAAATTTTCACCAACAGCAGCACAACCTTCAACACTTAGAAGAAATTCGACCAACTCAGCTTACTTCAGCATTTCCCTAACTTTGAATTTCTCCTCACTTTCCAAGTTTCAGCTTGCACTCAACAACTGATGAAGAAAATGAAAATCATCTCAATTCTTATAGCCAAGTCGATTTATAGAAGAAGCTAATTTTGGCTAAGCCGTTAAATTTCCACTCCTCTGCCGTAGGAATTCGAATTTCCCTCTGGCAGTTGCAACACTTGTTATCCAACATCTGGAATATTTGACCTTCTAGATCTTCAAAAAAAAATTTATCTCTACTAGTCCAGGCGTACTTCATCCCATTAGCCTTTTGAAATCACTTTTCAAAAATATTAACTCAAATGGCTCCATTAAAAAAAGTTCATATCACTAGCTGAGGCCTTGATACTTTTATTTTATCCATCTCTGGCTCGGGAAAATTATCTTCATCAGGAATCTCATCAAAACTCATCTAGGCATTCGGCTTCAATTTCACAAGCCAAGGCATTTTTATTTTCAACAACATTTCTTTCCTTGCCTTAGGAAAATTTTAATTTTTTACTTAGAAAATTTCAATAATCAGGTGCCCGAGTAAAATCTCCATCTTAAAATCTCTGGCAAGGCATGAAGAATTTCAAAATCATCTCTTCGATGAAGATATCCAGTACCCAGAAGAAAATTCCCCTTAGAAAATATAGAATTCATGTGCTTATGGACGAAGGGTTACTTTTAATTTTTGCATTTTATACCTTAGAAAAATATTTCATCATCAAAGTTTATCTTCACTCTTCCTCCTTTGGGCGTAGTTCTTCTTTTGCTTTGCCTTGAAAAAATTTTATTTAATCTTCATGAGACTGGGCACATTTAGAGGGGTGGTCAAGACATTACCCACGCCTTAGCAACTTTCTTCATCTCTTCCAAGGTTGGGCGCATTTCTCTAGATGAGGGGGAATTTTCCCACACTTAGCACATTTTTCCATGGCCTAGCAAGTTGGTTGCATTTCACTAGGGGAGGAGGAATTTACAACACTTAAAAAATTTTCCTCCAAGCCAACTTCCAACTTGGGCGCATATGAGGGTGTGAGGAGGAACTAACAACACTTTAGCAAATCTGCAAGTTAACTTCTTATCAATATGGACGCATTTAGAAGGTGGTACTGCCATTTCAAACATTTAAAAAAAACATTTTCAAGTCACCATCCCCTTGCTTGGGCGCATTTCATGGGGTCTACAAGAATTTTCCAAGACTTAGCTACTTTTCAAACATCCTCTCTAGCTTGGAGACTTGGGCGCATTTGACTAGGTGAGGTGGAATTTTCCCACACTTAGAAACTTTTTCATCCTGCCTTGTGAAGTGGGCGCATTTAGGGGGTCCTATAGGAACTTTCCAACACTTAGAACATTTTCCAACCTTCTTCACTAAGCATGGGCACATTTGACTAGTGGTGAAGGAACTTTTCATCACTTAGAAACTTTTTACTTCACCGCTATCTTCTTGAGGGCGCATTTGGCAGGGGGAGGGGGAATTTCTTCAAACTTAGAAATTTTCAGGCTCCCTCCTTGATGATGGTGCATTTTGTGATGAGCCCTGCTGGCTCAACCTCAACTTCTGAACTAAAACTGTATGTTTAAGTGTTTTGCTTGTTTTTTAATGAGTTTTAAGACCATTTTTGGGAAGTGCGCCAAGCATAAAATGTTGATAAAACTAAAATTTAAGCAAAATTTGAGAAACTGCAATTGTATTAAGTGTTAAACAACTGCAACAAAGGAATTACATACAACAAACATACCCGGAAACCTCCAGATTATTTAAATAAGAAATTCTGGAGCTTGCCAGTCAAGAATGCTGAAAACTAAATAAATCCAACGCCTGCCTCCTGGTGTTGGTTTCTCCCTGTCAGAAACTGTAGCAAATGACTGAAGAATACCAGGCAACCAATATGGAAAGGATAGAAGGCTCCAAAAGAAGGCGTTTCAGCCTTCTAGTTCAAATGCCTCAACCCCAGATGCACACGCCATAGGCCTGAAATGGTACGGCCAGCCAAGGAAAATATACAACTTGCTCCTCAGATGCCAGATCTGCTGAATGAAGGAGCCTCAATCACTGTAGACCCTTCCTTATTGAAAACTGGAAAGAAACTGAACATAAAAACTCTGGTGAAGCTCAAATTGACTTCTAAAATGAAGCCATCCCTGTAGCAAAGATTCAGCTAGTCTTCCACAGCCTCAAGTTTGCAAAACACTGAAGATCTTTCGTTTCTCCAATGGAAGAAATTCATTGTAACCCTTGTCTCAGACAAAATCACAGAGAAGATAAAAGTAGCAATTTCAAATAATCATCCATAATGAGGTTGAATTGCCCCTTTTGCCTTATATTCCCAAAAAGGCACGATTTCCCAAAAGTGATGCCACTTTTACAATTAAATACATTTAAAATGTATTTAAATCATTTCAATAGTTTATAATTTTCACTTTATGAAGTGAACGCACCTTTTAAGAGACTTAAGTGATTTAATTTTTCACTTTATCACCTTAAGTCATCAATTTAATATATTTAAGTGGCTTTTTAACTTTTATAAAGTCAATTTGACTTTATAATATACCAATTAGTTAAATAATTAACTTAACCACAAAAATATTCATAACTCCCTCAATTCTCTGTGTTTTTCCGTGCCGTCAGAAGCTGGCAAACACTGTGCTACAGATGCCTACACTGAATCCACTACTGAAGTGAACGAGAGGGAAATGAAAACACCCACCAAAACGGCCACTGACCCCCTAACCGGATCCTGTTAGCCTACAGGGGTCCAAGAAATAGGCTAACTCAACTACTCCTAAAACTGACTAGAATGGGGACATTACACATTTCAGGGGCTGAACAGGAATTTCCAATGCCCTGGTAACTCTCTCCAAGCCTTGTGAAGACAGGGTGCATTTCAGTGGGGTAGGAGGAATTTCTCCTGCCTTAGTCATTTTTCCAGCTTGCTTGCCCTGCTTTCTATTTTTAGTAAGCCTCTGGTTTTCATACTTCTATAGCTTGGATTGATTTGAAATTTACACCATAGGATCCTCATGATCTAATTGACCCATTCACATTGCCATCTTGTGTCGACCTGCTATTTATAGCTTGTTTCTGGAGGTGACTTACTATTTATAGTAACTGCTTGATTTCAAGACTTCTGCAACTTTGTTTGACGTGGAATTTGTTCCATGGGGTCCTCGTGGGTTGACTGACTTGTTCACACTGGTGCCTTGCGCTTACCTGCTATTTATAGCCTATTTGAGGAGTGACTTACTATAAATAGTAAGTGTTCAGATTGCTTTCAAATTTTACTAGTGGACTCCTTGAAAGATACTGATCGCAATGGGATACATCAGTTTTCAGAGATTCTAGCGTTTGACCCTTTGTTTTGAGTCCCAAAGCTGGAAACCCTAATCTGACTTGCATGTTGCTCAAAAGATCTCCGTTTGACCCTGTTTCTGTTACATGTCGCTTTGTTTGTGATGTTGAAGTGTTGGGCAGCTGTCGAAGTGATCCTGCTAAAAATAGTGTCTGAGAAAATGACCAATCAGCTATCGGATGTGTTTACATGTCACACAGCCCGAGAGACCTCACAAAACCCAAAAAAAACCCAACAAACTGGACTGCATGCGGGCACTGGCTAAAAATAGTAAGTTCTTGAAAAGGGGTCAACTCTGCTTGCATGTTACCTTGCTGCGTAGCTCTTGAAAAGCCCATGATGAATATGCTAACATGCACTGAAAAATCCTGCATGCAAACCCTAAAAATAGCCTCTGAAGACAACTCTGCAAAAAGATCCTAATCCTGGTTTGCATGTTACAGCACTGCGAAGCTCCCGAAAAACCCACAAAGAATATCCAGACATGCGTTGAAGACTTCAACATGCAAACCCTAAAAATAGCTTCCGAAGTCAAGACTGCAGAAAGTTCTCACCTCATCTTGCATGTTATATCATTGCGTAGGTCTCGGAAAACCCAGAAATATTCTCCAACATGCACCGAAAAACTTTGCATGCAAACCCTAAAAATAGCCTCTGAAGCCTGAATCGTTGAAAGTCAGCATCTCGGTTTGCATGCTATACCCTCACAAAGGTCTCAAAAAACCCAGAAAGATTCTCTAGACATGCATTGAAAAAGCACTCATGCAAACCCTGAAAATGGCTTCGAAGCCCGGACTGTTAAAAATAGCAAGTTGTTAGATTCAGCTCAAAATTTGCAGGGAGATAACTTAAAGTGTTCTAAGCACGATGTAACAGTCAGAATTCAATTAGCCAACTCAAATTAACCTCAGATTTGCCCAAAGAGCAAAAACCCTAATTTATAGACTTAGCCAAAATTTCAATTTAAGCTCAAAGACGGGCACATTCCCGAAAAGACAGACAAAAACAAGAGAGACAGAGAGATACACAAAACCAAAGCCAAAAGGCCAAGATGGAGCAAAATTAGGGGGCCCCCATTTTGAATGGGGTGATGTGTGAAAAGGTCACAACAGGACCCCAAAAAACAAATCTAGAAAAGCATACAAGGACACTCATGCCGAGAAATCAAGGTCAAATTTGAACCACGGGTGCATAGTGTCCTGCTCTGTCCTGCTCAATTGTCCGAATTTACATGTGACTTTTTGTGTTTTCTGTATTTGCATCAAAATAGTAAATTGCACTTTTAGCCTAGTTAGATCATTGCATTTCAGCATTAGGGAATTTCCAAATTTGGTTAAAGGTTGGTTGACTCACCTATCAAGTAGTAAGTCAACCTCATACCTTGTCCAAGTCCAAAAAAATGTCCACTATCATCAAATCTCTAATGAATGAATGAAACACAATTTGAAAAGAGCCTAAACCCTAGGGTCAAATCTTAGGGTTTACTTTTTTCTATGTTTTAGTTAATTTAAAGCTAGCACATGTCACGGGAGTCCTCAAAGAAGCACAGAAATTAGCTCAGTAGATTCAAATCCCCACAACTATACCTAACACAAAACATCTTTTTACATAAATAAATGTACAAAATCAGCTACTCTAGCTTGCCAAAGCCCAATGGGATAGCACTTTTGACTACCTCAGGGAAATCTATAAATCCATCCTACCAACTCAAATTCCAACCGCATAGAGTTGTCTTGAGAACAAGACAAAGTTTTGAAAGGGGGGATGATGTTAGTAGGGGATTGACCAGAGCCAGAACAACAACAAAATTCCTACCGCAAACCACCGCAAAGAGGTTGCGGAGCTCCTAGTGGAAAGAGACACCCTCCGGGAAAATAATAAAATGTAAGGAACACGTCCCATCAAACAGATATATGTATAAGACAATATAATGTAACTATAGTAGTAGAAAGATATAAGAAAAGGATATCAACTATGAACAATTATAAGGGGATAAGCCCCGCAATATATGTACATGATGATAAGTGTTATATATATCTATATATATATATATATATATATATATATATATATTTGGAATTGCATCTTATATGCGTTATGGTAGAAGAAAATTAGTTTTTTGTTTATATGTTATTCTACTAACTAATTTATTCATAGTTTGCGTTAACCTCTTATCTCTCTCTTACTACTGAGTCTGGGGTATAAACACAACATATAGAGATTACTCGGGGCTCAGTAATTCTGTTTGCATCCCCCATTTTATTGCTAACAAGCATCATTTTTGGTTGAGGTTGTGGGGGAAAAGGTTTCTGATTTATGCCATAGGGCTTGTTGTGGTCTAAATTTTCTCAAAAGTGTTGCAGGAGTTTCTAATGCTAACAATGTTGACTAGTCCTTCACCCTAGAACAAATTTATGAGGTGGAAGTTGTGTCTTCGACTGGTGATATTTTATGTTTAGAGTAAGATTAAAAGCATGTAGTAGCTTTAAATTAGGATAGAAAGACCTACTATGTAAGAACTTAATATATTGTCTATCTAATATCAAACTCTATCTCTCTTGGTGAGGTCCCATTTTGGATTGTATATTTTGAAATATATGTTTCATGGGGTACGACTCCCTAATGCCATCTCGAAAAAATATATATAAAGTGTCCTTACGATCACTTTTCATCACCTTGAACCTAGTGACACTTTATCTACACACTTAAAACACTTTATTTTTTAAAATAATTTAATGCAAGTTGTCAAATAAAATATTGAAATTAACTTTTTGACAGATTAATTATTTAATTATTTTCCCTTTTCCAATGCCAATTAGCTTACAAGAAAACTTTGGAAAATAAGCGAATGGCTAAACAATTGCTCACATGCAAGAAGGAGGCATTACAACTTCTAAAACTACCAATAATCTGCCTTTTCATAATAAGACAAGTCCTTAAAATAGGTATTGCTCTCTTAAATAGAACTCCCCTTTTGAAATTTTCAACTTCCCCTTTCCTACATGTGCCCCTCTACACTTAGATTTTTTCCCCTTTGTAAGTACCCTAGGTACATGCTTGAGTTTGCAAATCCTTTTCTTTAATAAGGTGCACATCCCTACACCTTAATACTAGTCTCTTTCTTTTCTTTTTTGAAAATTGAATTTTTTTCTATAGTGCACACACCTCTTGATACCATGCGTGCCTAGACATCATGAAATTTTCATTCGTTTTTATTCTAAAAAACCATATTACTAAGCATACACTTGATTTTATAGGCACAAATCAACAAAACACTTGTTTTTATTTCCCTAAATCTACTTGTGCACATCTTTGTTAGGCCAATATTTTGATAAAATAAATTTTGTATTGTGTCCTAGACTCCTAAATGCACTTCAGCATTAATTATTTGCAAACTTATAATTTTCAAAATCCTTTCCCAATCAAGCGTTTTAGGGCATGCGACCGTATATACTTGTGCATATGTGCATACATTTGTATGTCTACCTATGGACTTTAAAACTTGACCTTGACCTATTTTCCTTCTACTTGGCATGCAATTTTGAGTATTTCCTTTGTATTTTCAAAACAAACCTTGTCTTTTTCATTAAATGATGCTTTTATGCTTGTGCCTAAACGTTTCTAACTTCAAACAAAAATTTCTCTTTTCTTCATAATAGTGAGCGCTTAATCACTATTATGCAAACTTTTCATCATAAAATCCACATTTCCACCTTGTGTGGTGCATCCCAACACATAAATTTTCACCATTTCACCATTGTTGGAACTTTGGTCTTCAATTTGACATATGCATTTGAGAACTCAATTTGTTAATCCTATAGAGACATGAATGGAATAAAAAAAACATGAATGAAGTTGAAACAAGACTTGTGCTTAATGAAAAGACTTAGGTTAGTGTGAATTTGACATGATTCAAAAAATTCATATGTGTACGAACATTGGCTCTATCTAGGAACCACAATATATACTTGAGACCTAGAACTTCAAAATATTTGATTGTATAGTAGACTAGTGCTTTATCAATCAGGCAATAGAGTCAAACTATTCATAAATCACCTAAAAGATAATATTTTGGATCACCTAAATAATGATAAATATTATTTTCACATCACAAAAAAAGGAAATAAAATACAACTTAACAAAAATTGTCATGAATTGAGAAACACAATATGGAAAACAAAAACAATCTTTTATGAGAGGGAACAAAGGGAAACAAAATAGGTTACATGAAACCATTTACACGGTGGGAAAAATAAGAACCATTCCTCTTGAGATGAGAATCCAACCATGATAGCACATAGCCTAGCAAATGATGTGGATGATCCATTGCAAAGAAATACTCGGAAGAATTTTGAGAATCATTTACAATAAACCCTAGTATGAATTCATCAATATTTTCCACTTTAAGATAATCTTCCATCTCATTAAAATTTGACATGTGAAACCTGTTGCTGCAACACGTCTTTAGGAATGGTAACCACCTCAAATTTTATCCAATCTTCTTCACATGTCACTTTCGCATACTCAACCATAAACTTAGATGAAACACTATTTCTCAACAAAGGAAAGAGTTGTTGAAGAAATATCTCCATTATTTGCATCTAACTCTCCAAGTTTGGAATTAGCATTGGCTATAAACCTTGTGTGAACAATACTTCTTCAACATCATCATTCGTTTCTTAATCTGACAAACCACCAAAGTCCAAATTTGACAAACCATCAAGACCTGAATCTTCAAACACTAAATCATTGTCGAAGTACTCACTGAAAAATATCACTCTCTAGTGACAAACTTTTCCATCCATAATCTTCTAACACAAAATCAAGAGTAAGGAAAATGATTTTCTGATGTGTATGTTTCTTCTTTCTTAATATCTTGAAGAAAAATATCCACTTCTATCATCAAATTTTTTGTTTCTTCTAAGCATACCTCTGGAACTAAAATTCCTTATCCTTAGTACTCTAGGAATGTTTAAAAATTCAAGCTTTAAGTTCCTCAAGTTTTGTTTCCTAACTAGTTTCTTGATATTCTTCATCTTTTGTAATATATTTTTTTCTAACATGGGCTCATTGATAAGCATTGAATGCTCAACATAGACTTCTTTGTTTCCATATATAAGATTTGCTCAACTAAGTTGGATCTTCATTCAAGCTATCACTAAATTCAAATATAAGAAGCTAATATTCCTAAAGCTGCCTTACGAACTCATGAAGGTTGTTATGAATTTTCAATCATGCCCTTCGGCTTATCCAATGGCCCCCTCTACTTTTTAAGAGCCTCAAGAATACCATTTTTCATGGCTTCTTACACAAATTCATTTTGGTCTTCTTTGATGACATTCTCGTCTACAATAAGACATGGACTAATCATTTTCATCATATGGAGTAGCCCTCAAGCTTTTACAATGCTTTCTTTCTTTTCCAAGTACTCTAAGTGTGCCTTTGGAGTCCAATAATTGGAGCATTTGAGCCATATTGTCTCCAAGCAGGTGTCCAAGTTGATCCCAAGAAAATTGGAGCAATACATGAGTGGCCACACCCTAAGTCTCTCAAAATCTTGTGCATTTTCTTAGGATTGACAAGGTACTATCACAAATTTGTGCATAATTATTGTAAAATTACTAGACATTTGACCGCTTTACTCAAAAAGAACTCCTTTAATTGGTTTAAATCAGTCGACGTGGCCTTTAATGCACTCAAAACTGCCATGTGTTCCACTCCAGTTTTGGCCTTGCAAGATTTTCACAAATGCTTTACTTTGGAATGTGATGTCTTGGGCACAGGCATAGGTGTAGTGTTGAAAGGTTGGCCCTTAGCATTCACCAATAAGCATTTACTGGGTGTAATATGGCTAATTAGACATATGAAAAAGAAAAGTTGGATATCCTCGATGTTGTCCAATAATGGTGTCCTTATCTATTGGGTCGTAAGTACCAGATAAAAATAAATCATCATTGCTTGAAATATTTTTTGCAGCCAAGAGTGTCCTCCCTCGAACAACAAAAATGGGTGGCAAAGATGCAAGGTTATGACAATGAGATTGTCTATCAAAAGGGTAAGGAAAATATCGTAGTAGATGCCCTCTCCCGTCAATGTGAAGAGAAAGCATCTATTTTCTCTTTTTGTATTGATTCCAAATCGAATAGATAAGATCCAAAATGTTTAGCAATTGGAACAAGATCCACGGTGTTGATTTTCCATTGGAAAAGCCAAGTCCTCACCTATCACAATTGGATTTATTTACTCCCCAACTCATGCTCACACCTCATTTACTACTAGATTGTACTCCTCCCTTACTGAAGGACACTCGAGTTTCTTGAAGACCTATGAGCAAGTGAAGCAAGATATCTTTTGGAATGGTCTTAAGCAAGATGTGAAGACATTTGTAGCTAAATGTGAGGCATGTCTAAGGAATAAAGAGGAAAATGTCAAAGCCCCAAGATTGTTGCAACCACTTCCTATCCCCAATTAGGCTTGGATTTCCTTTCACTCTCAAGTCATAAACAAGTCATCTTGGTGGTGGCAGATCACTTGACCAAATATGCACATTTCTATGCATTACCTCACCATTACACATTTGCTATGGTTTCTCAACACTTCTTGGATTCAGTCTTCAAACCCCATGGAATGCCTTGATCTATTGTCAATGATTGTGATCCAACCTTTATTAGCAAATTCTAGCAAGAATTGTTTAAGTTATAGGGTACCACCTTGAACATGAGTTCAGCTTATCATCCTCATACTGATGGTCAAACAGAGATTCTCAACAAGTGCCTTGAGACTTATTTGCATTGTTTTGTGTCTACACAACAAGGACAATGGGCCAAGTGGCTACCTCT
>VDFB02382335.1:0-21921 GCA_007258455.2 Sequoia sempervirens | reverse complement strand
GGTTGAAATTCAATTGTGCTGTTATTGGCACACACTTCCCAATGTATATGCAACTTTTCAAACATCAAAAATCTGTCTGCCCTTTCATGGCGCGTGCCCTTGTTATAACCTAGATGTTTCTAACTAAAAGCACTGCTCATCCACTGTTTGGCACATGCCTGGATGGATGTGCATTTGTAATTCTTTAAACAAAAAGCAGGCAGTTAAATCCTGTTCTACAACTCGTGTCCTACCATGTATATGCAACTTTTACATTACCATAATCTGTCTTGCAGGTCTGTGATGTGCACCTATATAATCAGTTACATGCTTTTGCTTTTTGAAATTCTGATTCGTTGGATATTGGCATGCTTCAATATGCATCCTTGCACAATTTAACAACTTGAAATCTGTCCTAGCATCAGGTGCGAGACAATTCAACATTACATGAAAAATTGTGTCAATTTACAATTTGTTCACTCCTTTGACTGGTGCACTCTATCACATGGAGATGCAATTCTTTAAAATCTTCAAAATCTGTTATCTCTTACAATTGCATGCTTGGGAATTGTCCATGATGGATCCTCTCCAACTTTTTCAATGCTGAAAGTGATTAAACTTTTTTTGACAAATTCTGAAAGCAATCCTTTGATGGAGATGAAACCTGCAATAAGCCTCTCCAAGTAAGCTTTTATCATCTGCCATAGCTGAAACTGCATCTTCTATGTTATGACACACTCCAAGCCAGTGTGACATAATCTTTATATGCCTTGACAAATCTTAGCTACCTCTGTAATTTGAGTTCCGTTCTTCACTATCAGAATGCTTTTGAAAATTATATTGTTGCCCCTGAAAAGATGCAAAAGAAAAACAATAAGAACAACATAGTAGATGACTAGGACCAAAATCTGAAACATGGCTATCATTTTGACAGAAAGACAAGGATTCAGATTGAAATTTGGCCTGATACAATTTTTTTCATATTGGTACAACAATGACTTTCTAGGATACAACGAGTTAATCTTGTTGGATGTTGTGTTTGGTGCACTAGAGTATAATATACAACCTACTTTCTTTTTGTGTTTTTGATATGTTTGCAGTTGGAGTTTGAATATTGAGGAATAATGACAATGACATCAAACAAAAAATAATTTGCAATGAAATGTACTAGAAATTTAAACAATTTGAAACATCCAAAGGCTGGAATATATTTCAGAATTAACATTGAACTTATACAGTTTTTTAATAATTATTTTATCATCATCCAAATGACTAAAACACTCTAATAGACATTACAGACATACCCATTTGCTGCTGTGCTAAAATGGACTGTGAACAGCAGCCTGTGACTCCGAAAATGTAATATTCCCCTTAATTTTTTTTGAGTTTTATCACAATAAAACCAGCACAAGACCACTGATTAGCATTAGCTCCAAATGTAAACCAGCTTGTAAAATAACCCTCACCAAGAATGTTCACCAAGATCCGGGCAAGGTGATAGCATATGGTTCCAGGGATTGTTAGCAACTGGAAATGAATTACAAAGCAATTGTAGGCGGCTGGTTGACCATGAATGAAAGTAAATACAATAGGTGGATAATCGACCATGAAATTCCGCACTACCACTTATTCAACAAGGGGAATATTTTCCACTCTACCACTTGGGGGGAATTAATAAGAATGAAAGAAAGATTATTTAACTCAACCACTTCTTCATGGGAGTGTATACAAAAATATAATTTGCAGCAATGAACAATAAAAGTTGTTAGTACTACTAAACCAACTTTACAATAATGAGTTTCAGCTGCAAATAACAATAGATATGCTTCCAAAATCCACAGTGAGTTAGAGTAATAAACCTCTAACAATTACAATGCCAAAATGATATAGAAATGAAGCTCAAACCACTAACAAGTCTGATTAGAAACAGTGAATACAGAAAATTAGACCAGCAAGGTTAGAATTCACCAAAATGGACGTATCTTCTCCGATACAGCTCGGAATGCCTCCAAACCACAGTCAAACAACAACTAGAAGCAAGGCGTCCAAACTCCAAGAAGAAATTTAAGCCAAACACAACAATAACAGACAACACGAATCCCAATGCAGCAATCAAGAGGGGCAGCCCTACCAAGGAGGTCGACCTCTTGCTAGAAATTCCACAGTTTGAAATAAATTATGAAACTTCTCCAATCTAGGCGCCCTTCACAGTCAGACAGCATGAGCAAATACCCAGAATGAAATAAAAGCTATGTTCAGGATTACGTACCTGACCTGAACTTTAGGTTAGATCTTGCTTACGGTTGAGTTAAGTCTGTGGAGTTCCGTCTTTGAGTGCGGCGGAGTGCGTGCCCGTGTACGTAGATAGCAGGGGTTAGTGGAGTGCGAACCACAGCCAGTTTCCGTCGAACGCACCACTGTCATCAGCTGCAACCTCGTACCAACTTCCTGAACCCGGCCCGGGCGAACCCATGGGCCAAGTCAAAAAAAAATGGGCCCAAACATGATTAAAAAACATTTTTTTAAAAAAAAATTTCCCCCTAACCCTAAAATGGCATTGATTATAGTATGTACTTGATCATTGATCATTTCATAGTGATGATTTCCATTGTGATAATTCATTGTGTAATGCAGAAGCAAATCTGGGAATCAATACTGAGCCATTCCAACTTTCAAATATGATACACAATAGATAACTGCTCAGAACTTCCTGTGTTCTGTTTAGAGCTGATGTATGAAGTTATTCCTCAGAAAATTAACAGCAGATAGAAGAAAGTCTGTACTCAATCTGAGACAAGGTTATAATCTTTTACAACTTCTTACAGTCTGTTTGTAGCAGCAAATACATTGATTTATAACAGCAGATAATAGAATGAACAGCAGTTACAAGTAATACAATGAGTTTGTAAATATCTCAGACCTGGGAATGTGTTTGCAGGGTAAATGTATGATGAATCTTGCTCGATCAATAATCAATGATCGTGAATATTTATCTTTAGCATTTGGCATTGATCAATGATCAAGTATCATACTATGAAATGATTTAGTTTTACAATTCTGTATATTTCTCTTTTTTTTTTGTATATATAATAAATATTTATATATATATATATACACACGCACTCCATCGATACCCAAACCCCTAAAAATTTTGCGTACCACGTCACGGTCTCATTACCAGCAGATCCCGAACCCGAACCGGTAACTTAGAATAAAAGTCTTTGGCGAAGCTATTAGTGAATCATTGCTTCAGCCATGTATAACTAGCATTGAGATAACAGGTTTTACAACAACAACTTGTCCAACAATGTCAGAATTTATGCCCAATCTGCACTTCTGTGTGAAACACAGTTTCAAATAACAATAGATATGCTTCCAAAATCCACAGTGAGTTAAGAGTAATAAACCTCTAACAATTACAATGCCAAAATGATATAGAAATGAAGCTCAAACCAGCATTATATCAAAAACTAGCAAGTCTGATAAGAAACAGTGAATATAGAAAATCAGACTAGCAAGGTTAGAATTCACGAAAATGGACGTATCTTCTTCGATACAGCTCGGAATGCCTCCAAACCATAGTCAAACAACAACTAGAAGCAAGGCGTCCAAACTCCAAGAAGAAATTCAAGCCAAACACAACAATAACAAATGACACAAATCCCAATGCAACAATCAAGAGGGGCGGCCCTACCAAGGAGGTTGACCTCTTGCTAGAAATTCCACAGTTCGAAACAAATTCTGAAACTTCTCCAATCTAGGCACCCTTTACAGTCAGACAGCATGAGCAAATACCCAGAATGAAATAAAATTCAGTGGCGAAGCTATCAGTGAATCATTGCTTTAGCCATGTATAACCAGCATTGAGATAACAGGTTTTACAACAACAACCTGTCCAACAATGTCAGTGAAGCATAGTCTCAATTAACCACCTAGGTAGCCATAGTTTTAGGCCCGAAGGATGGTGAGTTTGCTAAGCTTCCCCTTAGCCAGGTTCTGGGTTCAGTTCAACAACATAACTTTACCAAAATATTCAAGCATGAGAATGAATAAGCAAGGCATCAATAAATAAGCTTCAATAGAGGAGATGAATCAACTGTAACCTCTAACCAAGAACTCTCCAACTTCTCCAAGAGGCGTCCACTTCAAAAAACATTTTGAAATATTAAAAACTCTTCATGTTATTCCCAAGTCGTCCCACCTAAGGAAATAATAAAACTTAAATAAAACATTAAAATCATTAATGCACTTAATGAGGCATCCCCTTACATGACTCCATTTTAAAAACAACTTGAAGTTCATTGACTAGGCGTAGGGTACAACTGCAAAACATAAAAAATGATTCAGTATAGAACTTAGTCTAAGGAGGTAGCCAAGTGCAACGCCCAAACTGCAACCGATTAACTGCTAAAAATAACAAACTGATATTAGTTGACTTGAACCGAACTGATGATGATGCCACTGCTACAAATGGACTTACTAAAAATAGCAAATTCTCAAAATAGTAAGTTACTTCAAATCCATCAGAAAGCCAAACTGATCAGCCAAACTGAATTGCAAATGATTAAGTTGTTGCTAGAATGATAGTGCTAAAAATAGACTTAACAAAAATAGCAAATTGCTATAAATAGTAAGTTTACAAAACTACTCATGAACACCAACTGAGCAGTATCATGAATTACTATAAATAGTAAGTGTTTCCAAATATCTTCTGAGCACAAACTGGGCAGCCAACATGACTTACTATAAATAGTAAGCGCTCGAAAAGGTTGTCAGATTCAAATGCATGTCACACCATCTTGGAGGTCTTTGAAAACCTAGAAAAACCTAGAAACCTTTCCTACATGCAAGGTATCTGGTAAAATTGCATGTCATTTTCTTAACATGCATGTCACCACATCTTGAAGCTCTCCAAAAACCTAGAAAGCTCCACCAGACATGCATCAGATACTCACACATGCAAACCTTCAAAATTGCATCTGAAAGCGGAAACCCTAATTTCTGCTTTTGCTTAGCCTACGGGTTTCCGGAAATAGGCTAAAACCAACTGAAGAGCATAGGGCTAAATTGGGGACATTACAAAAAATGTTTGCAAAACTCCTCCAAACCTTGCTGCTCCACCTTCTATCTTGTTTGCTGAGTGTTTACCACACTTAGGCAACCTCCAAATCCGCAAAGGCCTGCTCAAACCCTAGGGGCTTAAGCCACAAACTCCCATGTCCCACTCTAGGTTATATGGCCATCTAGTGCAAGTGTATGACCAACAAAAAGGATGATAAAACCTGCAATAACACTGCTCTAATCTGCCAATAATCTCCTCACAAATCTGACCATAAATACCCCTCCAAAATGGGCCCTATAAACTGAAAATCCTCATATCAATAAGCTCTTGCGTAGTTCCTATGTAGAACCACCCGCAATCCACCATGAATGATCTCTCACTTTCGGAATGGATGTCCTTTGTAAAGGGTTTCGTCCTCAACAAAGCCTTGGAAGGACATTGTTCAACCTGCAATACTTCTCATTCAAAATACAAGTATAAGTTGCAAATGAGCTCCAAAAAACACTTTTATTGTCCTCAATTCCCACACCTAGCTTTGGGAATTTACTATTTATTTTATTTCCCTTATGTCTCCCATGTAGGTGTCCCCTCTTTTAAAACAACCTAACTTCACTTTTTTAAATGTAAGGTATGTCCCCTAGACACCACTTTATAAAATCACTTTAAATAATTTAAAATAAGGTTAAATATTTAATTTAACTTATAACATTAATGTTATTTAAAATAATTCCCTTGACCATTAAATATCACCAAATGATCATTAAATACGAAATCTGATCATGCCAAGGGAAAACTAATGTAGAAAGGTCAAGTTGGTACTGAGGAGGTGACTTATTAAAATAGTAAAATCGGGCCAAGTGCCCAAAAACACTTTTGAAAGTGCAAGAAGGAATCTCCTGTAGCCCTAGACTCATTGCAACTCACAAAATATGCCAAATGGTTGAACAACACGGTCTCCAAGATCTATGGAGTCCCCTAACCAAACCACATTAGCCTATGGGAACCTGAAGAATAGGCTAACTGTCTCCAACGGTCGACTGCTTAGGAAGGGGACATTATAGTCCTCCCCAAAATTGCTTGTCCTCAAACAATTGCAACTTTGGATGTTGTAATATCTATTCGTTTTCCCATGTTGCATCCTCAACTGTTAGGTTCTTCCATTTAACCTATAACATTAATGTTATTTAAAATAATTCCCTTGACCATTAAATATCACCAAATGATCATTAAATACAAAATCTGATCATGCCAAGGGAAAACTGACGTAGAAAGGTCAAGTTGGTACTGAGGAGGTGACTTATTAAAATAGTAAAATCGGGCCAAGTGCCCAAAAACACTTTTGAAAGTGCAAGAAGGAATCTCCTGTAGCCCTAGACTCATTGCAACTCACAAAATATGCCAAATGGTTGAACAACACGGTCTCCAAGATCTATGGAGTCCCCTAACCAAACCACATTAGCCTATGGGAACCTAAAGAATAGGCTAATTGTCTCCAACGGTCAACTACTTAGGAAGAGGACATTATAGTCCTCCCCAAAATTGCTTGTCCTCAAACAATTGCAACTTTGGATGCTGTAATATCTATTCGTTTTCCCATGTTGCATCCTCAACTGTTAGGTTCTTCCATTTAACCTAATATTCCTTAATAGACCTTTTTCGTAGAGTATGCTCTCAGACACCAATGCTAGCCTCAGGGATAAAAATCAATTTCCCCTCATCTAATGGTGGTAACTCCAAGGAAAGAACTACATTGTGACCAAGTACCTTTTTGGGGCGTGACACATGGAACACGTTGTGTACTTTGCTACTCATTGGTAATTCCAGCTCATAAGCCACTTCCCCAATCCTTTTGGAGATTCTGAAGGGACCATATATTTGTGGCTTAAGCTTCTCCAACCCACTCTTCTTAAGCATGGATGCTTGTAGGGATATGATCTCAGGTAAGGTTGAAAAAATTGCTTAGAACTCGCATTACTTGCGAGTAACCACGTGGAAAAGAAGGAGGCGAGTTAATCGCCTGAATACTCGGCTACGAGTAACCCTAAAACTCGTGGCGCTCAATCTGCAAACAAACCGCAACAAATCGCATGTAAATCTGGTAAAACGCGGGCAACAAATAAAGTCACGTTTTTTAATTTTTTAGCCCTAAATTTGATGCGTCAATTACTAATAACTCCAACGTGGGATTTTTTAGCCATAAATTTGATGCGTCAGTTATATTAACTCCAACGCGGGATTTTTTAGCCATAAATTTGATGCGTTAGTTATATTAACTCCAATGCGGGCTCAAATACACAGTCTCTTGTTCAAATTAATTTCAACCAAACGCAGGGAACAACTGTTGGAAAAAAATGATGAGGGCACCAGGTATTTTTCGATTGGTTTTCAAAATTTCTCTTCGTTTTTCCCTACAATTTTCTTTGCATTCGATTTGCTCTGCCATTTTCTGTGCTTTTGATTTTTCTCTGCATTCCCGATCGCCATGAGTCTGAGAATTATTTATTAAATCAGAAATGTTTCATATGTCAATAGTATATTAAAATATTTGGTAATTTTTTAATCATTTATTGATTTGCTACATTTGTAAACAAAAAAAATAATAATATATTACAGAAGACTATAAATATAAGTATTTTAAAAATGGAATTTTTTTAATTTAATTTCTTTTTATTTTTAAAACTTATAATTTTAATCTTATAGTTGAGGCATTTTTAAAAACTTATAACTCTATATATTGAAATTTCAAGTTTTATTTTATTATCATTTTTTTGTTAATTTATAATATTATTTATTATATATTGAAATATATAAATTAACAAAACTTATTATTTTATTTTTAAAACTTATAATTTATTATTTTTAATATAATTTATTATTATTTTTAAAACTTTTAATTTTATTTATTGAAATTTCAAATTTTATTTCATTATCACTATTTTTGTTAATTTTTAATATTTATTATTATATATTGAAATATATAAATTAATAAAACTTATAATTTTATTTTTAACTTATAATTTATTTTTTTTATTTTTGAAACTTATAATTTTATTATTATATATTGAAATTTCAAATTTTATTTCATTATCATTATTTTGGTTATTATTTTCTTTTCTACTATTCATTATTATCAATTTATCATAATATAAATTGAAATATTTCAATCATTTTTTATTTTAAAATGTTTCAAACTTCAAATCTTTCAAATTTCACTTTTGTATTTGATTCAAGCAACTAGCAATAAAAATCTTTGAAATTTGATTCATACAAAAACCTTCATAACTTTTAATTATTTTCAATCATTTTTAAATTTTAATATCTTTCTTTTATTTTGTTTAACTTCACTGTTTATCTCTTAATGTTTATCTTGTCTTTGCTAGGTATTTTACTAATGGCTTCTGCAAGTAAGAAGAGTGGTGGCAAACCAAGAGATCCTTGTTGGACACATGGAACACCAAGTGCACTTCGAGGAGAAATTATTTGCAACCATTGCACTCAGTCTCTTTTTGGTGGCATAAATTGACTGAAATACCGCCTTGCACGAATCCCTTGCCGAGATGCTAGAGCATGTATAAAGGCACCCAAAGAGGTTGAGATGGAGGCCAAGGCACTCCTTGCAGCATGTGACCAAAGGAAGGAAAATAAAAAGAGAACAGCAGAGGCAATGGCAGCCCCATATGCAGATTTCAGTTCTACAGGGTCATAGAGGGCTATGGGAGGCTCTTCTTCTCTTGGGCCACGGGTACGAGGACTAAGAAGTGGAAGTGTGGGCAGCCTCAGTTCTAATTTTTTTGTTCCACGTAACACCCTTGGTGCACAACCTTCATTGGAAGATACTTCTTGGAATAAAAAGTTGCAAAATGAGGCGAAGTTGGCATGTGCTAGATTTTGGTACTACAACAATATTCCATTCAATGTTGCTTCTAGTCCTTATTGGGAAGGATTGGTCACTGCATTGACTGTAGCAGGTAAGGGGTTTAAGGCCCCAAGTCATTATGAGTTGAGTGGGCCATTATTGCATAATGAGTTTCAAAACACACACCAACTAGTGGAGGAACAAAGGAGAAATTGGGAAAAGAATGGCTGCACCATTATATCTGATGGGTGGTGGATGGCAGAAATAGGACACTCATCAACTTTCTAGTGGCTTCAGGGGGACAATTGGTATTTCTAAAATCAGTTGATGCCTCTAGTGAAACAAAAAATGTAGAAACCTTGTGCAACATGTTAGATGAGGTGGTGATGGAAGTGGGAGTTCAAAATGTAATTCAAATTGTGACCGACAATGTAGCTGCATATGTGGCAGTTGGTAAACTTCTAATGGCGAGGCATTCTACATTATCTTGGAGCCCTTGTGCTGCCCACAGTCTTCACTTGCTCCTTAGGGAAACTAAGTTGGGTGAAGAATGTGGTTGAAGATGGAAGGAATATCACAAAGTACATTTACAATCACACATGGGTCTTAAGTCTCATGAGAGAGCACACTGATGGTAAGGATCTCGTGCGATCAGGAGTCACATGCTTCGCCACCAATTTCCTCACTTTGCAGAGTATTTTAACTACTTTGCCCAACCTCAAGCACATGTTTGTGAGTGAAAGATGGTTGGAGAGTCCTTATTGCAAGAAGATTGAAGCAGATAAAGTCAAAAAGACCATTTTTGATGATAGATTTGCCAAACAAATGGAGAAGATCATCAATGTAAGTTTTCAAACTTTGATTGATGATTTATTTTTTTGCTTTCTAATATTACAACTTGCTTTCTAATATTACAACTTGCTGATTTTGTTTATTTTTTTATATTTTAGGTGTCAGAACCGTTGGTTAGAGTTCTACGATTGGTGGATGGGGATAAAAGCCCCATGGGGTATCTATATGAGGCCATGGATAAGGCCAAAGAGGCAATTCAACATTTATATTGGTCAAACAAGACCAAATATGAACCCATATGGCGCATAATAGATAGGAGGTGGAATCGACAACTTCACCAACATATTCATGCTACTGCCTACTTTTTGAACCCCAAGTTTTATTTCTCTCCTACTTTCAAAGAAGATGCAAAGGTTCTTGTTGGCCTCAACACATGTATTGAGAGATTGGTTTGTAATGATGACCTTAGAGATCTCATACTTGATGAGATACAGAGCTATAAGAAGACCAAAGGGCCATTATTTTCTTCCAAGGATTGCATTCGTAGGAGAGACAGTCTACAACCAGATATCAAATTCATGTGCTTAATATTGTTTTACTATTTATGTTAATGTTTAAGTTTATTAAATCCTTACTAAGTTATAAATGACAATTGTTATCCTTGCAGATTTGTGGTGGCAAGATTATGGTGCCACAACGCCTAATCTTCGAAAGGTTGCCATCCGTATTTTATCTCAGCCTTGTAGTGCATCTGATTGTGAGCGCAATTGGAGTGTCTTTGAGGCCATTCACACGAAGAAGCGCAATCGGTTGACTCAAAAGCGCTTGAATGACCTTGTCTATGTGCGGTATAACCTTTGGTTGCATGAGAAGAAGGTACAAGGGTTGAGTTCACATAAAGCACTTGACCTTGATGACATTGATCCATTCTCAAATTGGATTGTTGAGCCCGATGAGGTCGATGTGGAACCATGGATGAGTGATGATGAGTTTGCTGAGATGGATAGGGAGGCAAAGGCAGCTGAATGGGAAGCAGAGGTGGCAGCATATGAGGAGGAAGAAGGCGAGCTTGGTCAACCAGCAAAGGCAGTTTCTTCACACACATAGCTTGATCCTGTCCCTATGGATGAGGCACCTGTTGGGGCACCTATTGAGGCTCTTATTGAAGACACTGCAACTATACCATCTACTTCAGCACCACTCACACAACAGCGAAAAAAGCTTTTGAGTTTCCGTCGTAGAGGAAATTTATGATATATAATTTTTATTGATACCGAAACTTGATATCTATTCAAAAGTTGAATTTGTTTTTTGGTCTATGATGATGATTGATATGTATTAAACTCTAATTTTGGTTTATATGTGATGAAATCAATTGATAACTTGATAGTTGATACATTGATGATTGATATGTATTAAACTCTAATTTCAATTTATATATGATGAAATCAGTAATATGTTCTACAAATTCAGTTTATGTGTGTGTTTTTGAAGAATATTTAAAAAAATTGTGTATTTTAAAGTGTTCGATAAATTTCTCGAGTTATTGCCGAGTTTTTCCCCGAGTTTTTGCTGAGTCTCGAGTTTTCAAAAATTTTGGGCCTACCGAGTTATTGCCGAGTCCGAGTTTTTCAACTATGATCTCAGGTATACCATGTCACTCACCTCAAAATTGCATTCTGTGCGATGCTGATCAACGTACATCTTATGCTGATTTTGTGCCTATTGTAAGTTTTCTTTTAGAAATTTCATTATATCTTGAATTTCTTGTAGTAAATCCCTGGCCTTAGGCACTTTGTTGTCCCCAAAAAATAAATCAATGAAGCTTGGAGCTTCATATCCGTAATGTCCCGCTTTAAGCGACATTGTTTGTCGAGGAGTGAGCCTATCATTGATCACCGTGAGGCGTCGATTGTGTCGCGAGGATCATCGGGGAGGCGATTACTGTTTGCAGCCCCAATATTGCGCTTGTTTGAGTTGGGCCTTGCAGTCTTAGAAGTGCTTTTAGAACTTTCTATTTTTAGAAAGTTAGGTCAGTGAAGTCGCTATTTTAAGGTGGCACTGGTTCAACTATTCAGCTCGAGTCACCCAGTTCTTGAGTTTGATGATTAGGCTGAGAAATAAGGAGTATTTTGGTGATTATTGAATATTTAATATTTTGACTTTATATTAAAGTCACTTTATTAAATATTTAAATATTTAATTAAATTGGCCTATTATAAAGTATTTATTATACTTTATAATAAAGTATTAATATTTGACAAATGAATAATTATTATTCATTAAAATAAGACGCCATTTAATTATTTATTATTTCTCCTAAGTTTAAAGGGCGAATTTAATCATTTATTAAATGATTATTAAAAGAGTGTTGGGTCGAATTTCTCAAAGGCAAGTATATATTCTCAGAAAGGACAAATCGAACCATTATGTTATGATATTCTAATTTGTCTTATTTGCTCTGAGCATTGGAGTTTGCAAAACCCTAGGGTTTCAGCAGGTGATTCATTTCTGGAGAACGATACCTCTTCAGAGATTGGCATACTGAGACTATGAAATACCAGTTGAAGATTGCATCTTGGTGACTTCATTCAGAGGTTACAGATTGGGATTATTGAGTTACTCATTCAGAGTTTGCAGAGATTATTCACCAAGCATCTGAGGCGATTTTTCCAGAGTCTTTCTTCAGAGATCTGGCAACTTGTTTGGGCCGTACCATATCCTTTATTGCTGTTGCAGCAGGCCGTACTTTTATGTACTTGCAGGCCGTACCATTCTTTCCAGAGCACTACGTCTCATGTCTTCAGCTCCTCTCAGTCAGATCAAGTGCGCCTAAGGTTTTCAAAGGTTTAGCATTGTTTCCTGAGATCAGAGACTCATCATTTCTTTCAGCCGTACATCTTCATCATTGCTCCAGGCGGCTGCAAGGAGAACCAGGTTTTTGAAATAAAGTTTATATTTTATTCATATGTCATATCTCTCTATTGTAAATGCTCTGAATCTTCAATAAAATGATGCGCCTAAAGTTTAAGAGCAAGATCTAAGCTTATTTCATGTTCTGGAATTTATTTTGAATTTACAAGCATTTATTTAGCAAAATCGTAGCTCTTTGTTATTTACCAAAAACCACAAAAAAATACAAAAGAACACAAAACTTGCAAAAACAATCTTTTCAGTTCGGGTTTCGGGGTTGAGAACCACCAGGGTTCTTACAGTGGTATCAGAGCACAAATTTCCTGCCATCCTGTGCTTTTTCAGTTGCTTTTTCAGAATACAGTGTGCTTTTTAGTTGCTTTTTCATGAGCAGAGATACTATTCATTATATTAAGGGCGTAGGGACAGGCAGAGCCAAAGATTGGACAGGTCCACCGATTCCAGAAGGTGAGACAGTGTCAGGTATATTAGGCATTCACAGATCCAGCTCTAACAGCAGTGAAAACAGTGTTGCAACCCTAATGGCAGATCGCGAGATTCCTACAGAGACAGTTAGGTATACAGGGAAGGCACATGCAGAGGGTGATATTACAGAGGAGGAGTTTAGACGCAGGCATGATAACATGATGGACATGATGTCCCAGTTGATGGGCACTATCAGACAGTATACGCCCACACAGCCTCATTATATACAGATTGGACAGACGAGCGGGACTACACCAGTAGATCAGCCTTTGGCATCAGTACCACGACAGCCGTCACCGATCTATCAGGAGCGTAGGCCTGGACAGCCTACATTCTTACCTAGAGAGACTCCACCTCCGACTCCGGGGGCAGAGCAGCAGGGGCAGCATCAGGAGTTTCAGCCACATAATGGCATGTCAGTAGCAGATGTGACGAGGTTTCATGGTGAGTACCTATCATTGGCACCTGAGATCAGGCAGGCATTATCATTTCATGAGTTTATGGATGTTCATAAACCTAGAGGAGGAGGCAGATTTGACCGTAGACCCCCTCAGCATCAGCAGCCGCAGCCACAGGTGAACAGGGATTTGCAGTATGCTGTTAGCAAGATCACCTTGCCATATTTTGATGGGTCTGATAAGACATCAGCGAGGTCTTGGGTCCAGAAATTGGACAACTATATATCATTGAGGCCTATGCAGGAGGACGAGGCCATTAAGTTTGCTACTTTGCATCTTGATGGAATAGCGCATGATTGGTGGCATCACGGCATGTATACACTTGGCCATCATGCAGTCAATACTTACCAGGAGTTCACCAGCAGGCTCATAGAGCGCTTTGATAAGAAGGATCCGGAACTTTATTTCAGAGAGCTAGCTCAGCTCAGGCAGACAGGTAGTTTGGATTCTTATATTGGTGAGTTTCAGAGAGTGGCAGTCATGGTGACTAGTATTTCAGAACGGAGACTCATTATACTCTTCGTTGAGGGTTTGACAGAACCTATGAGAGGTTGGGTAAAGGCTTTTGACCCTCCTACTCTTCAGGAGGCGATGCGGAAGGCAAGGAGTATGGAGCTTGCTGCTCCGAAGAAACAATTTCAGCCTAAAACAAACAGCTTGCCTGTTGAGGAGAGTCATACACCAGTTGCAGAACCAAAAAGGAAAACAGCTGCAAGAATTGATGATGCAACTCGTGATGAATTGAGAAGGAAACAACTTTGTTATTGGTGCAAAGAACCTTACAGCAAGGAGCATGATTGTCCTTTGAGACCGAAGGGCAGAGCGAACCGCGCCATGTGGGTTTACTATGAGGATGTTGAGTCTGAGGATTCAAACCAGTAGGTTGTTTCAGAACATGCAGAGGTTGGGAATGCCTCTATGGAGTTTGGGCCCGATGCCAGCTTGTCTTCGTTGGTATTATCTACTAGTGTACGGGATGATTCATTCAGGTTTAGGGGACTAGTGGATGGACAACGATGTACTGCTATGCTTGACACCAGAGCCACACACAATTTCATTGATGAGAGCTTCGTCAACAGATGCAGGCTCCAGACAGAGGACTTCGCTGGATTCAGAGTTCGGGTGGCAGATGGATATACACTCACTTGCACTCGACGAATTTGTAATCTCACCCTCATGCTAAATGACTATGAGTTGCAGGCAGACTTTTATGTAGTCAACCTGGGTGGGATGGATTTAGTGTTGGGTATGAGATGGCTTCAGGACATTAGTGTGTTCACCCTCAACTTGCCTAAAATGGAGATGAGATTTGAGGTACAGGGCAAGAAATATGTGTTGAGAGGAATTACAGATGGGAGCCTACGTTCTATCTCTCTCGTTAGTGGGAAGAGTGATGATAGTGTTTGGGATCCTACTCGTGCTCTGGGATTTCAGACTCAGCTTTCAGAGAAGTTTTATAGTGAGTACACGGTGCAGAGTGTATATGGTTTCATGTTTGATCCACACATACACGATTTATTTCAGGTGCACAATTCTGGTATGCATGTGCTTGATATGTTGGATGACAGTATATCTTGTGCAGTCTTAGGGAGTAAGTATTGCTTGCAGTTTGACTTGCTTCCTCTTGAGTTTCTTGATCCTATGACAGACAACACTGAGGTTGATAGGGAATGGTATTCTATTCTTGTTGATCAGTTGTGGGAGTTACTGGAGTCAGTTGTGGTCAGCAGGAACATTGTCCGGCACTATCCTTGGGATCCAGGTGGTGCGGTGCGTCCGTATTTGCAGAGATTGCTTGAGGACAAGCAATTTCAGGGAGGGCGGACTGTAATGTCCCCATTTTAGCTGACATTGTTTGTCGAGGAGTGAGCCTATCATTCCTCGAACCGTGAGGGCTTCCATTGGGCCAGTGTAGAGGATCATCTCGCGCCTTACTCGTTTGGTAGCCCCAAGATTGCAGCTTGTTTCGTGTCATTCTCAAGCAGAATCTTCCGTAGTGTTTTCGTGAACTTTCTATTTTTAGAAAGTTAGGTCGCTGAAGTCGCTTATTTAGTGTGGCACCGGTTCAACTATTTGCCCGTGAGTCTAATCAGCTTCTTCCGCCTTTGATGATCGACCTGAGGAAATAAGGAGTATTTTGGTGATTAATGAATATTTAATATTTTGACTTTATATTAAAGTCACTTTTATTAAAATATTTAAATATTTAATTAATTGGCCTATTATAAAGTATTTTATTATTATAGCATTTATTATACTCTTTTATAATAAAGGGACATATTTGATATAATGAATAAATATTATTCATTAATAAGGCGTCATTTAATTATTAATTCTCTCCTAAGTCAACAGGGGCGAATTTAATCATTTAATTTAATGATTATTAAAAAAGAGCTGTGGGTCGAATTTCTCAAAGGGAATATATATTCAGGCAAGACAAAATCGAACCATTATGTTATGATATTCTAATTTGTCTTATTTGCTCTGAGCATTGGAGTTTGCAAAACCCTAGGGTTTCAGCAGGTGATTCATTTCTGGAGAACGATACCTCTTCAGAGATTGGCATACTGAGACTATGAAATACCAGTTGAAGATTGCATCTTGGTGACTTCATTCAGAGGTTACAGATTGGGATTATTGAGTTACTCATTCAGAGTTTGCAGAGATTATTCACCAAGCATCTGAGGCGATTTTTCCAGAGTCTTTCTTCAGAGATCTGGCAACTTGTTTGGGCCGTACCATATCCTTTATTGCTGTTGCAGCAGGCCGTACTTTTATGTACTTGCAGGCCGTACCATTCTTTCCAGAGCACTACGTCTCATGTCTTCAGCTCCTCTCAGTCAGATCAAGTGCGCCTAAGGTTTTCAAAGGTTTAGCATTGTTTCCTGAGATCAGAGACTCATCATTTCTTTCAGCCGTACATCTTCATCATTGCTCCAGGCGGCTGCAAGGAGAACCAGGTTTTTGAAATAAAGTTTATATTTTATTCATATGTCATATCTCTCTATTGTAAATGCTCTGAATCTTCAATAAAATGATGCGCCTAAAGTTTAAGAGCAAGATCTAAGCTTATTTCATGTTCTGGAATTTATTTTGAATTTACAAGCATTTATTTAGCAAAATCGTAGCTCTTTGTTATTTACCAAAAACCACAAAAAAATACAAAAGAACACAAAACTTGCAAAAACAATCTTTTCAGTTCGGGTTTCGGGGTTGAGAACCACTGTGTGGTTCTATAATATCCGTACAATGCCATGAACGGTGGCATTCTAATAGACATGTGGTAAGTGGAGTTATAACAATACTCACCAAGGTGTAACCATTTTACCCATGCCTTCTACTGCCTTGAGATATAGTTTCAAAGGTACCCTTCCACCCATTTGTTCACTATTTTTGTCTGCCCATTAGTCTGTGGGTGATAATTGGTACTAGGAGTGAGCTCAATCCGACTCAACTTGAAGAGCTCCTGCCAAAAAAGACTTAGGAACTTGTTGCCCTTGTCACTCACTACATTCTTGGGCATCCTATGAAGTCTAAATATCTCTCTGAAAATAAATCGGCCACCTGTGCTATATTGTATATGAGGCTGAAATGGCAAAGAAATGGGCAAATTTCGTTAGTCTATCGACGACATATACAAAATCCTTGCCTTGAACCTTCGGTAGTCTAAGGATGAAGTCCATAGAGATACATTCCCATTTTTGGTTGGGAATGGCAGGGGCTGCAATATAGGTTTTGCTCATTCTTGTTTTGCTGGTATGTGGGACACTCTCTAACATACTTAAGGACTTCATTTTTGAGTCCTTTTCAAGTGAATCTCTCCCGGATTTGCCTATAGGTTTTGAAGAAACCTGGGTGTCCAACTGTGGGTGCATCATGGAAAGTTCTCAAAATCTTTACTTTAAGTTCTAATTTAGGTACTAAGTAAATTCTCTCTTTGTAGAAGATCAACTCAATAGTTAGCTTGTACCTATCATCTTGTATGGTGCCCTTAATGATTCATGTAGCCCAAGAGTCCTTAACATATTTTGCTGAAATCAACTCTCTCCAATCAACAATAATCTCTATTAATGAACACAAATGGGTTCTCCTGGATAGGGCATCATCAACAACATTTTTCTTCCATGTCAAAGTCATATGCCTGAAGCCTACTCACCCATTTTTGTTGTCTGTCATTAAGGTCCTTCTAACTCAGGAAGTACTTGAGGCTGTTGTGGTAGGTTTTGATAATGAATTTCCCTCCCACAAGATAGGGTCTAAACTTGGCCAAAGCATGCATAATGGCCAATATCTCCTTATCATATATTGAGTAACTGCTCTCAGCACCCCTTAACTTCCTACTTTCAAAAGCAATCAAATGCTTATCTTGCATGAACACAACACCCTCCAGAAGCGTCACACTCCAACTCAAAAGGTTTGGAGAAGTGAGGAATAGCCAAGATGGGACAAGTACACCCTTCTTCAGATACAAAAGGAAAACAATAAGAACAACATAGTAGATGACTAGGACCAAAATTTGAAACACGACTATCATTTTGACAGAAAGACAAGGATTTAGATTGAAATTTGGCTTATTACAATTTTTTTCATATTGTTACAATAATGACTTTCTAGGATACAGTGAGTTAATCTTGTTGGATGTTGTGTTTGGTGCACTAGAGAGGGGCTTAATAACCAAACATACCTAATATGTTGGATATGCTACAAATGTTTTTAGCATTGTACTACAAATAAACAATTACACACATGACAAATATAAATTATAAACTTTATTTTTAACCTTGGAGAGTCACATGGAGCAAGTGATGAGCACCAACTGTGGATAACTCAACAAGATAAGCACATGGCTAGGTAACAAGCACAAATGACCCAAGATCAGTCATCTACCAATGTGCTATTGTAAGCTCGAGCCAAGAAACTTGGTATTAGAGACAATAGGGAAGACAAGAAAGGTGATCTTGAGCGTAGTTGGGAGGAAAAGAAGGTCGAGCAACCCTATTTAAAGTTGAAACCTAAGTTATTGGTTTTGGTTCATATCTTGGTTCGGGTTTGTAGATTTTGTTCGTGGATTTGGGAATTTTTTTTGGGGGCTAGGTTCGTTTTGGGCTTGTATGTAAAAAAAAATTAAAAATCATTAATATATATATATTTGCAATAGAAACAACATATAGATTTCTTAATATTATTTATTTTTATATACAAAAATATGTATAAACCTTATAAAACGTTAATAAAATTAATATATTATATAATAATAATTAATTATAAAATATATTTATATAATAATATAACTATAAGTTAATAATATTATAAATATTGGAATATAAATATAATATATAATTATTAATAATTTAATATAAATAGAATAATAATATTATAAATATTGCAATATAATATACAATTATTAATAATTTAATATGAATATAATAATATTATATTATTATAATATATTAGTATAAATATCAAATTATTATATATAATAATATAACTATAATATTCTATAGAAATATTAATAATATAATATTATAATAATTATAATATGAATATATAAATATTATATTTTAAAAAATAATAATATTATCATCAATTCATTTTGAAGTCGGAGCAACCAGGATTGATTCAACCTAACTATAATAGGCATATGTTTGATGATGGCTTCTTCGCATTAAAGGATCAAGCATTTAGATAACTTTGTTTGGAGAGGGAGCATTTTGAGTAGAGGGATTACAAAATTTGTCAGTGCGAATACTTCGTAGATCTCTAGTGCCACAAACCTAATTCTTTAAACGCGATCAATAGCCAATAATATAATATTATAAAAACATTTGACGGATCCCTACCGTGTCGGAATTGGATCTCGAATTTGGTACGAACCAGACTTGGATTTGGTAGCTTGACCCATGAATTCAGTAATATAGGTTGAAACCAAGGTAGACATCAAAATGTTTGAAGATCAAGCGAATAAGAGATTCTATACACTTGGATCAAACAAATGGAGGTGTATTTCAATCTCCATAATGTGAGTGGAGTGTAGAAGATTTCTTTTGCTTGCTTGAAAATAAGTGGATGCCTTGGATGGTGGAAGAACTATCTTTCTTTGTGTGAGAAGAACAAAAAAACCAGCAATGTACAGTTGGGATTGTTTCAAGGACTTATTGAGGAAGAATTTCTATCCAATTGGTCATAGAAATGATTAAAAAATACTCAAAAAATCATTGTTCACATTGCAATATTGATGGTCAGACCACAAACAACTATTGGAAGTTGCACCCTAAAAATAATCCCAAGGAAGACTCCAAGAAGTCCATGGTTGGCATCAAGAATGAGGTGGAAATAAAGGACTGAAATATGCTAACCAATTTTTTGCCACAATTTTTACACAACAACCAACACTTGGCCAACTTGATTAGCGTTAGTGCCAAAACCAAAACTCTATCAAAGCAACTCTAACCAAGAATGCGCCCTAAAACCACTTAAGGAAGAGGGGTGAGCATATGGTCAGAGGATCCCTAGGATTTAATAACTCAACAATTGTAATAAGAATTCAATTGGAAGTACAAATAACTCAACACCAAGAATGTGCACACAAGATCCTTTGAAAGGCGATGTGCTAACATATGACATAGTACTTATTACAAACTGAAAATAAACTTAGGTGGATAACCAGCCATGAAGATCCAAACTATCGAATTCATCCGTTGCGGCGGGCATCCACTCTGGAGTGGGAATTCTCCACTTTTTCAGTGGGTACAATGAGAGATACAAAGCTTATTCTCCACACTGGCGGTAAACCATCCAGGGGTAATTAATGTTTGCTTTAGAAAATTACAAGTAAATGCAGCAATAACAATTGGTTGGATTAGTACTACTAATGCACAACCTTACAATCAAAATAATCTATAATTTACTAGTATTACAATGATAGAACAAAGCCAATATGTGAAGAATGATTCTCTCAATTTACAAAGCTCTCAAACACTGAAAATGAAACCAAAATCTGATTCTTATGAGGTCTGATAATTAAAACCAACAAACTGAAACTGTAAACCAGCAACCTGAGAATCAATGAAATACTCATAACTTAATCAATTTACCTCCGAATTGAATGAAATCAAATGCAATGGTCAACTGGAGGATGGGCGCCCAAGCCAAGATGAAGAAATAGCCACAAAATACCAGCATTAATTTATTGGCTCAAATTCCAATGCTCCTTGAATGGTACGACCCCAAGCTAGGGCGATTTTGCAAGATAAATTCACCAACTTCAAAATAAAATCTAAAAATTGCTGAGAAGGGTCGCCTTGGCCATAGGAATGATATTAGCAAATGCCCAGAACAAAATAAAATTCACCCATGAAGCTGGAAGTAAAAATGTCCTTTAGCTGTGTTGAAACCAGCAACTTGAAAATGATAATAAACTCCAAAATTCTTCAACAATAGGCTCAATCTGCTAGTCTGGATGAGAAGCAGCAATAAAACCAATTAGGTGTTGTCTTTCAAACACGAAATTAATTGGAATCTAGGAGGTAAGCATCCCTCGAAGAAATAATCACAATGTCATTTCGACAACATAACTTTAGCAATTAACAATGGATACCAAATGCTGGAGCAAAGCTTCATTTTTATAGAGAAGAAGAAAACTCTTCAATTTTCCTTTAAGGCACGCCAACAGTCACAGAAAAAACTCTTCAAATTTCCAAATTTCATAATTCCCCAAGGGTGGCATCCCACTTCATGGCAACATAAAACTTTATTAAAAAATAATAATCTTCTTCATGAAGGCGTACCCCTTCAAGACCCTTTTTTAAAACAACATAAAGTTAACTCCTTAGGCCAAGGGGGGGGGGGTCAATAAAGAAACATAACATTAATTGCCTTGTATTAAATATTGCCATCAAAAACTGTATTTTGGAAACAATACCAAAAATACCAACTGCTCCAATAAGAATAAGAACAAACTGAAGCACTGCCAACAGGACCACTGCCAAACATAGTATTTGCTATAAATAGTAAACACCTAGAAATGCCTCAAACCTCCAAGCAAGGAAACCCTAATTTTACCTCATCGAGCCTACGGGTCTCCGGAATAGGCTAATGAGCAACTGAGCTGATCACTGATGAGAAGGGGACATTACAAGGACAACATGGATGTTGATGAAAAATTGGGATATATAGCCACAAGGACAAGAAGCAACGAACCAACTTTATATTCAAAAACTCCAAGTGAAGAAAACAAGGGTAAGAGCACTTGTAGTTCCCTATTCTCAATGTAATTTAATTTCAGATAATGTAGTTAGGATGCTTGGTTTGGAGATGTATGGTCAACCCCAACCTTACCGTTGTTGGATTTTGCAAGAATCAACAAATAACCAATA
>VDFB02382334.1:0-28002 GCA_007258455.2 Sequoia sempervirens | reverse complement strand
GAAAATCGATTTTGTAGAACCTAAAATTTGGAAGCTTCTAAGCTTGTTAAAAAGGGGTTCGGATGGGTATTACTGGATGATGAAAAACGTGATTATTCACAAGATTGTAACAGGTTTTACACTGGATAATAAAAGTATTGGATGGCTGCGGTTTGGTGGATGTAGCTCGGATTGGGTGAACCACGTTAAATTCTTTGTGTTATGATTTATTCTGTGTGTTTTAGTTTCTCTGTTTATTAATTAAATCTGCATTTAATTGTTAGATATCTGCCATTTCTAACCCTAACAATGTGTAATGTTAAATGCATCAAAATCTTCGATTAAGTCCCACACATGATGTCTGTAATTGGATAAACGTACATACTATTTTTTGACTTGCTTAACAGCTAATTTAGAATCCCCAAGCACTTTAATCACTTTAACTTTCTTTTTAATAGCACGTAGTAGGCCATGAATAAGGGATTCATACTCTGCAACGTTATTGGTACACTAGAATTGTAATTTGTACATGGTAAGGTATGACTTGCCTTATGGGTTAATTAATTTCAATCCCACTCCAATTCCTTGTTTGGAATTTGATCTAGAAAATCTAAGAATCCACACTTTCTCATCTATGTTTCTAGGCCTAGGATTTCTTAACATTGGCGAGCTTACCTTATGTTTCAAGTTTTGTCTCTCGACCAATGTCTCGGCCATTTAGTGTTAAAGATTTTTGATTTGGGCTCACGATTAGTAATATCTTGACAATTTTGGGATTCAACTCTATTTACAACCTCTAGAAACATTGCACAACTAACTTCTAAATGTGCAGAATTATGTGGCTTGCACCACCCTTGTAGTAATGAATTTTTTATGGGGCATTTGAGTTTCTGGTTCTTATGCACTTCTTTTATCATGAGTTTCTAAAATTTATCCAAGAAACTTTCTTCTCCTTTGGAAGAATCATAATCATGTTAGTGTAATTAATTATTTATTACACTAGCATAAGTTAACTTAGGTCTTTTATTTAATCAAGTCCTAGGTTGCATTATTAGATAAATCATTAATAATGGGGTCATAACCCTTTCCATGTTTGTAGGAGATAAGATTCCTTCTAGAAGATGAGTTGTCCTTCTAGAACTTATCTCAATCTTTTATCATTTCCTAGGTAGGGTTCACATGTTGTCACATGTTGTTAGATCATGACACATGGTAACATCATATTGCATCTTGTATCTCATTCATGCCTATATATTTAGGGCATATGTACATTTGTAATCATATTCTAGAATCAATCAAATAATCTCCATTTGCACGCCCTTAGTTGCAACACTTTTTGTGTGGTTGAATTTCTTCTTGGCAAAGGTCCTCTTGAAGGTTGCAACTTCAGGGACATTGTGCATCCATCATTTCAACATGGTATCAAATCCATTCCATTGAGAGTTCATCCCAAGATCAAGAAAGTTGGGCTAGTGAGATTCATTGTAGGCTTGAAAGTTTCCATTGCAGGCTACTTGACTCCACCTGGGGACCAAGCTAATTTCTATAGCAGATTGAGTCAGATCTGAGCTTGCCATTGTCTTTAGAAGGCCTCAAAACCCTAGGATCACTTGTTCATTCATCAAAATCAGATACATCATCTCAGGAGCTAGCAAAGATATTTTTGGGTTTGCAAAATCAACTGGTACAATCCATACAAATTTGTAGTAAAAAATCACCCCTCTCAGTTGTCCTCTAAGGCAAAAAAAAATTAATCGCAAGCCATTTTCATCTCAGAAAAAGTCAGGCTATAGTTTTTATATAGTTTGCAGAAAATATTAATCTGGAGTGACATGCATTTTAATTAATGGTCGGCATCATATTTTCCTTCATCGACATCAAAAGGGTTTGATATATTTTTCCATCAGCCAGTTTATATACTCTGACGGCATTCTGCATAATATATTTTTTATCGAGCTTATTTATACAATCGATTTTTAATTGCTATTAGCAATATTAAAACTCAAATATATATTTTTATCAGCCTTATTTAAATTTCTGCAGAAAAAACAAAGGGGGGGTACTTGTTTGTTGGCCCCGCCTACCCCACTGTTCGTTGGCCGCATTTACTGGTTTGACAGGAGGTGGTACCTCATCCTTCATCAAGCACACATAGTCCTCCTTGCTGGTTGTTTTTCACCAACGCCGTGACATTTATTCTTCCGAACGTCGTTCCTGTCGGGTTTTGCTACCGACCACCGGGTGTTTTCCTCCATTGGCGGAGCCCCATTCACCAATTGTGCCACTACTTTTTTCCACCCCAACGCCACCCTATCTGGGGGTCTATTTTTTTTCCTTAATTTTTCCTATGGTCACATCAGAGACCAAGTCCTAGCACCCGAGGAGCTTATGTTTTTCTCCTATTTAGCCTGCAGAGTGCCTAATATAGGCATTTTTTTTGTTTTTTCATAGCTTTCACCCAGGGTATCAAAAATCGACAAACGAGATATCGTTGGAAAGATGATTTGTTCTACTTTCTAGTGGTGGCATCCATTCTATAGTATTCTACTATCAAAAAATTCTACACCCAATTGAATTCAAAACCCTAGTTTGGACATAAAGGCTCATATCTTCTCATTAGATTATCAGATTTCAGTGATTCTAGCAGCATCAGGAAGGTAATTCAGATCTTTTTTCATCAGTCCATTCACTTTGATAAGTTTCAGCTCTAGGTACTCTTGCATTTGTTTTGTTCAATTCGGTGCATTTGTTCAATAACTTGGATAGCTTGACGCTTGGGAAAATGTTTTTTGATTTGGGTGGCATCACTTCAGTTGCACATCATATTTGGAAGTTTCTATTTGTTGTTGAAGGTCATTGTCTTTGTATTTTGAAGAAATTTCATGGTACATTATGGGGCTTGCATATACTTCTTCTCTAACTATGTTACACAAGGGAAACTATAAACAATTGCAAGATGGGATCATACACCATCTTCAATCACTTGATTTATTGTCATATTTGTATGGTATAGTTCCCCATCCGAGTGAAAGTATTCATGAGTTTTCTTGGAGTTGTAGTAGATACACTGTCTTGGAGATCATTTCAATGCAAGTTGATTGTGATGTTTTGAGTACTATTGATCATTGTGATTGTCCTCATATCCTTTGGACTAAGCTTTGGGAGATATATAGAGATTCAGATACGCCACCATTCCCTGATGACCATGCTTCAAAATGCCATTCCTCATATCAAATACCCCATGATGATATTGTTGTTCAGGAGGTTGTTTCTTTGGATTGCCTTGAATCTTTTGAAGAGGTTGACAAGGCTTCTTCAGATGCTTCTTCTCCATCAGATACAATTGGTATCCCTTCACATTCAGTGATTCCTTGTCCAGATTCATTGATTGAGGCTTTCATCATCTCTATCCATCAGGACACATTCAATTTTCCAGACTTGACATCACAAGATGGCTTTGTTTCAAGTATCACTGACTTGGCTACTTCTACAGGTTTGGAGAACATTCTTGAGGGGATATCACTCCCCTATTCAGATCCTACTTTGGAGATTTTTCTTGAGTCTCCACATTCCTTTGTCTCTACCTTGATTGGAGATCTAGAGACTATCTTGGAGGCACTTGTTTTCTCTTCAGATATTTCATGTATGAGACTTCTTCCCTCTCATTCCATTCAGGAGTTCAAGTTTCTTCAACATCTACCATTGGATTTTCTTCTTCCTAGCGGGAGACATGTGGTTTGGACACCTTTGTTGCTTCAAACTTCTTTCAATGGTTTTGAGGAAACTTCATTCTGGGGGGGCAATCTAGTCTCCATCATATTCATTGTATCACTGTCTTTGGATCTTGTTCAACATTAGTTTCTGCATTGTCCTGATTTGTCACCTTCTACATTGTTTAGGCATGTACTTGAGTTGATTGTGGCATCTTTATCTTCATCAAGCAAGGAGACACATGAGAAATTTTTAGAGACATCATCATCCATATTCATCCTTCCTTCCTTCAATTCCTATCCGGAATGGGAAGCATCCCTACACTTGCACTTGGTTTTGTTTCTTCTGAAAGGGAGACAAATTGTTTATCAACATTGGATCTTGTTTTGTCTTCAGACACTTACCAATTTTGCAGGTGATCACATATTCTAGGGGGGCTATCTAGTCTCTCTATTTCCCTCCTATGGGGGGTTCATTGATTGTATTGTATCCATGTGATGGATGGTGTACTTGGGGGGTATTTGGGAGTCCTCCATCCTTCCCATCCTTTCTCACTTTTTTGCATTTCATCTCATTTTTGGAGAGGGGTTTTCTTCCCACTGGGTTTTCCCCTTTTCTCTGTTTGTGGGATATTTGTTGCATTTTCATTCTCATTTGTAAATGGGTACCTAAAATTCCCATGTAGTAGTCGAGACCCATCATCCATCATCTTCATTGCATCACTAACTCATTTGACTGCAAAATACGATGAAACTTTCTGACGAAAGATGTACAATTAGATGAATCGTCGGGTACATCTATACTTAATGTGTACTTTTCAATTTTTTTTAAAAATTGTAACCGACGTTCGTCGAAATTTCAACGAATAGTGATCTTCATTAAAATTTTGATGATCCCAATTTTTTGTCGCTTTTTCGATGAACATTAGGCATAAATATTGATCTTGATTAGGGAACATGAAAGTCATGGGACATTCAAAATATTGAAATTCATGGGACATTTGGACACATTATCTTCATTTATAATTTCCCATTGCTATTGGGAAGGCAACAAGGTGGTACACTTCCTATTCAACCAACAAATTTATGAAAATGGTAAATTAATTATTAGTGATGACATTAGGAGCTAGACCCACCTTAGCAAGATTTGGGATGGGATAAATTGTTGGTTTTGGGTACAAATTCATCATTGTACTTGATGCAAACCTCCCTTAAAATGCTTCTCAATCAATACAAAAGACTTATTATACACTTGGAAGTCTCCAGAGAGATAAACATATATGTCAACAACCCATCCATTCAAAGCAAATAACTTAATCATCTATTAGTTTTGAAGTGCCTTTAGTAGCAATAATAATATAGCCACATATTTCGTTTGGTGGGGAGCTAAGGTAGATGGATTTCACAGGTGAAATAAAGGAAACTAGACTACATAAGGTTTTTTGTGGGGTGTTGATACGATGGAGGAAACACTAGAGATACTAGGAAATACTTCATTGAAGGGGCTACTCATCATTAAGTCAATACATAAATCTCTTCAATTTTGTCTCAAATATCGTCACTATCACTTGTGATAAAGAACTAATAAAGGCATTGGGACCTATTACATATGGGAGAAGCTCTGACATTGTATGGAAGAGGTGGTGGAGAAAGTGAACCTAGTCAAGATGGAGTCTCTCCCTTTCATGGGCCTCAAATTTATGGGTTGGCTTCAATAGACATCATGAGAGGAATTAAGGCTAGATTTATGGAATTGGTGATAGAATTGGTCAATATTTAGGAATTTTTAAAGGTCAAGGGAGGTCATGCAAACCTTTAATGGGAGTGTTAGCTCTTGGTAAACAATTCAAGCACTCCCCTCATTAGGAAAGGTTTAGTATCATTAAGGTAACATCTATCAAGTTTTTGCAACGTAGTGTAGGGCTAGTCAATTAGGAGAACACGACCTTAGTTGTGGATAGCCTATGGTCTTAGTGTCACCTTAGAAATTGGTAATGGGGCTCATTTTAGTTGTTGGTAATTTTATCTTTGATAAACATTTTTGAAATATGAAAACCTATTATTTGTTCAATGATATTGCTAGTTGTCTCTTGTTAGTAACTACATTTATTTTGTATGTAGTTTGGTTGACACCATGGGTTGGAATACTATGAGTTTTTATATGAAATATCAAACATGTAATGCTTGGGTTGGCATATTGTTTTTTTGGCATGTTGTCTGGTATATGAAATATGTAATTCTTTAGATTACCCTTTGTAATGGCTAAATTTATTATGTAATTTTTGTCAAATTATAAATATAAAGGGAGCCCTTACACCTCATTTGAATTACCCAAAAAAATAAAATAAAATTGTGTGGAGTAAACCATTTAATTTGGTTAATTAATTATGACAATTAGTCATTCCTACAATCAAAACATGAAGAATATCATTGCATACATTGAGCTAAAGTAGAATTATTTTTTGTATGCTTGAAAATGTAAAATATAACAAAAAAAATTACATTTGATCAACAAAGTCAAGATATAATTGAATTGAATAATAAAAATATTGAAACAACCCACAAAGTGACCAACACAAACATTTAAACCTTAACAACCATTAAAGTGTATCAACACTTCTACCTTGATTTTAAGGACCACATTTGACCATATTTATCATGTGGCTTGGATCAAGGTTGGATTTGTTGATAAATCTCGAGAGAATTATGAGAGGCTCTACCAACCCATCCAATCATTATTCTTGAACAAGTTGCACTTTTTGAAAATATTTAGTAGGAAAATATCTGTTTGGTATCTCTAGAACAAACAACTCTTATTGAAATCTTCAAATGAGATTTTCGTCGCTTTTTCGACGAACGTATACCAACATATACTATTGTATGCTTGCATGGCTTCTTAGTTAAAATTTTTTTTTATTATTGATCTTTTTGATATTTTCTATAAGTTATTATTAGAAGATACACATTGGATTCCTTTTAATTTTTTATATTTGAAGATACATAACTAATTACAAGGATAATATAAAGAATATATATCTATATATGTATCATTTATGAGTTTCTAAAATATTTTACTTCCATGTCAACCACTTTCTTTACTTCAATTGAGAAACATAATACCTCTATAATCTTGCATTTATCAAGTGTCAATAAAATAAAATTAAGTACCTAGCTATCAATTTCTCTTGATTGATCTAGTAATAATATACTAGCCAACTAATATTCATCCAATTATATCATCTTGCATTGATTTGTGTTACTTGACCATCACATAATTGAACCAAGTACCACTTTAGAAATACCACATACATAGTCTTCTCTCTCTACAAACCCCTCATTGTATTCATAAGGGTTTTATTGTAGGTCCCATCAAATACTATTCCCAAATCATGTAACAAGTAGATAAGTCATCTTTACTAAGGTCAAACAAGGTTGTTTTATCACAAAATACAATAGTTTTTAGTTTTAAGTGATAGATTTTTGTTTTGATTATAAGGTTTATCTTGTAGGTTTAAGGTATGAATTTAAGGTTCTTACAATGAATTTTCAACCAATGGTATTATTCTATCCTATCTCTACCATTATAGTTCTAAAATAAACCATACAAATCAAACTTAACTAGCAATCACACCTTAGTGTGCAATGGGTATGCCAAAAAAGTGTGGAATTTCAATTAGGATAAATTTTGGTCTATTTTTTGCATGCATTTATGCAATACATGAGGTAAATTCGTAGGACATTTAGCAAATGATGTTTTTTGTGCAACAAAGGTCTCAATGGAGAAATAATAGCTTCAAATAAACTATGAATCCACTTACAGGGATCCAAACATGATTGAAATAAAACCTCTGAATTAGGAAGATGATCAAGCTCCCTTACCAACAGGCTCATGGTATGCTTGCAATAAGGAGAGAGGGAGAGAGAGAGAGATGGCGAGGTAGTGATAGAAAGAGGGAGAGATAGAGTGGGGAAGAGTGAGAGATAGAGGGGTAAGGAGATAGAGATAGAGAGGAAGATAGAGATAGAGATGGAGATGTAGAAGGAGAGGGATATGGAGAGGAGGAGAGAAGAGAAGGATAGGGAGAGATATAAAGAGAGAGAGGAGAGAGGGATAGATAGAGATGGAAGAGATAAATATATAAAGAAGGATAGAGATCAGGGAGATAGATGGATGGATAGAGAGAGGGAGACATGTATAGAGATAAAGGGGGAGAGAGGAAATAGAGGTAGAGATGAAGATAGAGTGAGAGAGGAAGAGGGAGACAAAATATAGATAAAGAGATATAGGTAGAGGGAGAGATAAATATAAAGAGAGATAGGGTTAAAAAGAGGGAGAGATAGTGAGGACAAACCAGCTATAGTGTAATGGTAAAATCCTCTAAAATATCAGGTAAAAAGCCTATATATACTATTATATAATAATAAATATAATTATATTATATATAATTTAATCTAATATTACTATTATATTAAATATATGTTATATTAATTATGTTTTGTATTATATAAAAATATACTTATTATTAATATAATATTATTAGTTCCTGCCACCATGCAGGAATACTTATGCATTCGCCTGGAATGCTTTTAACCGGCAACATCGGCCAATCACATTTCGGCATTTAATATATTACTTATTTTTTTGTATAGTTTGAATTTGGAGAGCTATTTTTTATATTGAAAAATTAGCATTTATCTATTTTTCTATTCGTCCAAGTAGCTTTATAAATTATTTTCGTTTTAAAAATTCAGGAAAATGCGAACACATAGATTGATTAAATAAATTTAAGCAAATGCATAGGTTAAAAACTGGCGGCTAGAGGTATGTAATCCATGAATGTAGATTAAATGCATTAAAATATCAGGAAAATGCAAGCACATAGATTGATTAAATAAAGCTAAGCAAAGGCATAGTTTATAATAAAACTGGCAGGTAGACGTACGTAATGCATGAATGCAAATTAAATGCATTAAATGGCATCTGGCTGGAGGTGAAGGCACTGGAATGGCTTGGTGGCCACGCGTGGCTAGGGTACTTTGGTCATTTAATATAGAGTTAAGCCACTTGCTATGCATCTCTATTACTTTGCGTGTGTTGTTTTTGTGTTCTATAAGCCTGTGTTCTGAGGAAGAGTTTGTAGTGACTGAGCAGGAGATGTTATAGTTGCAGAGTCCAGACCCAGAAATGAGTTACTTGAGGTGATAATTTGTTAATTTTCATAGTTTCTTTCCATTAAAGTGCATAACGAAGCTGTATTTGATAGTGCTCTATCGTGTGGCTGAGCAGGAGATCTTGTAGTTGCAGAGTTGCACACTGGACAGTGAGAAACGAGTTGCTTGAGGTCAGAAGAGGTAAGTTTTTCCTGTTTTCTTCTATTTAATACGAGAAATGCAAGTAGGGTTTTATTTTAAACTAGTTTAAGTATTATCTATTCGAATTTCTTGTTCAAATGCGAAGGTTTCATCTGCGTTTGATAGGAATTATGTAGAAACCCTCTTGTCAATTTTACTTTATGCATGTGAGTCCTGTAAAGTTTGCATATTTTTTATTACTACAAAGCGGTCCCATAAAGAGAGTTTTGGAACCAAATTATGTCAACGCGTGGGATAATGAGAGCTTTGGAACAATGTGTCGACAATAACTGAAACTGTGCAGTTTCTTTGAGGTTTTCCATTGTCATCAAAGCATAGAGGATAGAGGAATTTTGTTAAAAGTCATAGTTATTGTCCTCGTAGGCATAAATCCAAAATATGGGAGCATACAGAAGACAGGTGAACTGTTTGACAAAACTCGTCAAAGAAACGTGGTTTCATAGGCATTATGTAGAAACCCTTCTGTCCATTCTACTTAGTGCATTTAAGTCCTGTAAAGATTAGATATCTTCAATTACTGTAGAGCTATCCCATAATGAGTGCTTTGAAACCAATGTGCTGACAACGTGTCCCATAATGAGAGGTTTGGAAGAATGTGAGGACAATGTGTTCAAAAGGCTTTGGAAACTGCCAAGCAAATGCAGTATAGAGAAGTAAACCCAAACTCTGCAAGTGCTTTGACCTTTTTCGCTATTAGGAAATCATAAAGGATAGGGGAATGTTGTCAGATATCATGGTTATTGTCCTCATAGGTAGACATGAAAAATACAGAAGCATTTATAAGGCAAGTGAATTGTTTTACAAAACTCCTCAGGAAAATGTGCTTCCGGGGAATGCAATGAGTATTTAATCTGAACACCTTGACTTTCACATGTTAACTTTGGAATTTTTATCGAGTTGCTAGTTCTCATTTACTCTTCTATCATCTCATATCTAATTAATTAGGTAGCTGTTAATTAGTCTTTAAATACATAATAATAAAAAGAAAGAAATAATTATAATTATCCTTGTGGACATTTCACCCGTTAATCAAAGCCAATTAACAAAGTAGCAGTAGAAAACCATGTGCATGATAATATGTTAGACACATGTATTTGTGCATAGGTGTGTATGGATGCCATGGGTTGTGATTTCTATTTGCATGTAGATGGATTAAGCACTCAAAAGTCACAGTATATGTAGCGTGTCAGCTAATAGGTCCATGTGACATTTCACTCATGTGAATGTAGTCAATTCCATATTTCTCTTTTACCCTTGTATCATCAGATAACTAATTAATTAGGTAGCTGTTAATTAGTCTTTAAATACATAATAATTAAAATAAAGAAAAAATTACAATTATCCTTGTGCACATTTTACCTATCGATCAAATTCAAGGAACAAAGTGGCAGTAGAAAACCATGTGCATGTTAATATGTTAGGCAGTATGTGCTTGTGCATAGGTTGGTGGTCATGAGGCAATACCAGTGATGGCTTTAAATTGTCATGCATTTTTGCAGGTCTTGTTGCCATGATAGTGTATGTGCAATTGATTAAAACGGTTTGCTTGAAATAATTTTGCTTGATGTTTGTGTTTACAAAGTGCAAAGAATGAGACAATTATTGCTATGGCTTTCCACAAAAAGATCTCACTGATGACTAAAACATACCAAGAAAACAACAATTCGAGATTTTGTAATTGGAAAACTTAGACTGAATGCTTAGCAACTTAGGAAATTGTATCTTGGGGTTATAAAAAACTATCTCAAATATGTTTTAGAATTCATATTGCAATGTTGCCATAAAGCAGTCAAGTAATATTGCTTAATGAAATAATTTTAGACTTCATGCAAAAGAGCAGTTAAATTCATTGCCAAAACATTTGTAGTACAAGAACCTGTGGTAAATAGTTTGTATGATTAATCTGATTTACATTTATACTTGTGTCTCTTGAATCTAAAAAAATGCTTGCTAGTGTTTTATTGGTTTTGGCTAATAGTATCCATCGCACTAGGAGCATTATTCATTGTAATTGTAATTTTGGGAGTTCTTTGCATTTTGGTCATTTCCTTGAGCTTTATTGCTATTCTTATAGAAAAACAAACAAATGGTCTTCATTTTCTAATGAAAGCTTATTACATGGTGCAATGCTTTTGATTGGAACAAGAGAGGTGGTGTAGCAGTGCAATTGTTGCAAATTCTTCAAGAAAAGAGTACAGGGTGAGTTTCTAGAATGAACCTTCTCCTTTGTTTACAATTGCATAGAGTAGACAAAGAAAAAGGTTAATTCAAGATTCTCACTTTATTGATTGTACTTGTAGTCATATTGTTGCTTCTTGTTACAAGGACAATCTTTACAAATGGGTATTGTGAGTGGCATATGCTATATGGTTCATAAAAATCAAGTAATTGGACATCAGAAATGCAATTACTATCCAATGAATTTCTTTGCTGGCTGATTGCACTGTATAATTTAAACATAGTCTTTTTTTATTTTTAGAGTTTGATTCTGAATCCATATGCATACTTTGACTAAAACTAGTGGCTGAAGGTACATAATTCATTGATGCAAAATGAATGCATTGAATGGCATATGACTAGAGGGGAGGCTGTTTGGATTGCTAATTAGTCTTTGAATATATAACAATTAAAAGAGAGAAATAATTATAATTAACCTTGGCCACATTTCACATTTTCACCTTTCAATCAAAGTCAATTAACAAAGTAGTAGTTAGACCTAAAGAAGGTTGAAGGAGTATGCCAATAGAAAACCATATTTTGGACAATGGCTAGACAATGTGTTGAAAATGCTTTAGAAAATTTGAAGCAAATGCATTTTTTCTTCTATTTACTTTCATTTTACATCTTAAATGGAAGTTGGGTTTCGCATTGCTTCAATGCATTTGGATACTTTGATTATAAAATCATAGTTTAGATCATTTTAAGTGTTATCCATTCAAATCTTTCCTTGAAATACCAAGGATTCATCTGGGTCTCAGAGGCATTAAGTAAAAATCCTTTTGCTCATTGTACTTGGTGCATGTGAGACCAGTAAAGATTATATATCTTCAATTGCTGCATAGCTGTCCCATAAAGAGAGCTTTGGAACCAATGTGTTGTCATAAAGGATAGAGGAATATTGTCAAATATCATGGTTACTATCCTCATAGGCACACATGCAAAATATGAAATCATATAGAAAGCAAGTGAACTCTTTAACAATCCCATGAAATATAGTCATATGCATCCATGCATACAAGTATGCAAGTATATATGTGTGCATGTAATTATGTATATATGAATGCATGTATCTATGTTTCCATGTATGTATGTATGTATATAACAGATTACTATTGCATTTTCTTTAAATGCTTTTTTGTGGATGGCGCCAGCCAGTTATACTTCAACGTGTTAACATATTGCTTTTTATATAGATGATCTCAATTTTGTAAGTTATTTTTTATATCGAAAAATTGGCATTTATCTATTTTTGCTACCCATGGGAGTGGCTTTCTGAATTGTTTTTGTTTTAAAATGCTCATGAAAATGCAAATGCATAGATTCATTTATGGCTATGTGTCCTCATGCATATATACATATTTATAAGATTTATTGCTATCATGTAAAAGCCACATAAATATTCATTCCCCAACTCGATGGGGTCATTTGAATATATGCATATTTTAAGGGATCTATTAATACATGGATATATGCATCCATGGATGCATGGATGCATATATATATGTATGCGTGTAATCTTGTATGTATGTATACATGTATATATGTGTACATCCATGCATGTATGTATGCATCTATGCATTGATGCATGTGTGTAGGTATGTGTCTATGTATACATTTTATCCATTAATCAACGTCAATTAATAAACCAGCACTTGCACCTAAAGAATGTTCAAGGATTGTGCCAGTAGAAAACCATATGCATATCAATATGTTAGATAGCATGTATATATGCATAGGTGTGTATGGATGCTAGTTGTTCTGAATTCAGGTTGCATGTGATTGGATTAAACAATCAAGAATAAGTGCTAAACAATTGAAGTAAAATGACCCCATCTAGCTGGCAGATCAATATTTATCAACCCTTTACATGTTAACTGATATTTTTGAAGCTTTTGCTATACATTAGAAGCTGGTTTAGCATTGAGCAACAGCTACAACTTGTTATGAAATGTGGTTTCATAGGCATTATGTAGAAACCCTTTTGTCCATTCTGCAGAGCTGTCCCATAATGAGAGCTTTGGAGCCAATGTGGCCTGAACTCGTCCCATCGTGAGAGCTTCGAAGGAATGTAAGGACAATGTGTTCAAAATGCTTTGGAAACTATTAAGCAAATCCAATTTAGAGAAGCGAACCCAAACTCTACAATTGCTTTGAGCTTTTTTGTTGTTAGCAAAGCATGAAGGATAGAGGAATTTTACCATTATCAGATGTCGTGGTTATTTTCCTCCTAGGCACACATGCAAAATATGGAAGCATACACAGGGCAAGTGAATTGTTTGACAAAATTTCTCAGTGAAATGTGGTGCCCTAGAATGCAATGAGTATTTAGTCTACGCACCTTGATATTCGCATGTTAACTTTGTCATTTTTATCCAGTGTCTAGTTCTCATTTACTCTTCTATCATCTCATATCTAATTAATTAGGTAACAGTTAATTAGTCTTTAAATACATAACATTTAAAAGAAAGAAATAATTATAATTATCCCTGTGCACATTTCACATATAACTCAAAGCCAATTAACAAAGAAGCAATAGAAAACTATGTCCATGTTAATATGGTAGACAGTATATATTTGTGCATAATTCTATAAGGATACCATGTGTTGTGATTTTCTGCTTGCATGAGGTTTGATTAAACAATTGATAGTTAGTGCTAGACAACGAAATGAAATAAACTTAGGAAAATGGAAATAGAATGACCCCATCCAATTGCAAAATGAATATTTATGTGGCTTTTATACTTGACTACTTTATGGCAACATTGCAATATGAATTCTAAAACATATTTGAGATAGTTTTTTATAACCCCAAGATACAATTTCCTAACTTGCTAAGCATTCAGTCTAAGTTTTCCAATTACAAAATCTCGAATTGTTGTTTTCTTGGTATGTTTTAGTCATCAGCGAGATATTTTTGTGGAAATCCATAGCAATAATTGTCTCATTCTTTGCACTTTGTAAACACAAACAGCAAGCAAAGCTATTTCAAGCGAACCGTTTTAATCAATTGCACATACACTATCATGGCAAAAAGACCTGCAAAAATGCATGACAATTTAAAGCCATCACTAGTATTGCCTCATGACCACCAACCTATGCACAAGCACATATTGCCTAACATATTAACATAAGAAATAATTACAATTATCCTTGTGTACATTTGAACTATTAATCAAAGGCAATTAACAAACTAGCACTAGAAAACCATGTGTGTGTTAATATGTTGGATAACATGTATTTGTGCATAGGTGTATATGGATGCTATGAGTTGTGATTTCTACCATTATGTAGCACTTACTATTACTTGTGCAATTAAGGCACATGCAAGTAGAATTCATAACTCATGGCATCCAGATACACTCAAGGACAAATGCAAACCAAGGTTGTTGGCATCCTGATAAGAAAGATGATGAGATACATCCAATTAATGTATGTCACAACATCTTATTCAATGAAGATGATTTGGATAGGGAGGTTACAAATGAGAATCCTTATTGGTGTGTGAGTAATCCTCTTTTTGAAGACTTCTCAAGAAAATTGCATGCCAATGCTATGAGTTGTGATTTCTACTTGCATGTAGTTGGTTTAAACATTTAATAATAAGTGTTGGATAATGGAATGAAATGAACTTGGGAAAATAGAAATAGAATGACCCCATGGAGTTGGAACATCAATGTTTATGTGGCTTTAACATGATAGCAGATTTGCATCCATGAGACTTATTTGAATCTCAAATGTCGTAGTGTGTGTGGCGTATTGGCTAGTTAGCTTAACATGATACCTTTCAAACAAGTTAATTCAGCGATCAATCAAGCTAATTGAATAATGAATTAATTGTGTTGAGTGGTTAGTCATAGATAATAATTAGTCATCTTTATCCTCCAAATCAGTTAAATCAATCTTGCCTATTCACATTCATAGGCATAGAGCTATATTTCACAATCTTTCTGAGCATTTTGCCTACCTTTAATAAAATAGGAGCTTTAGAACAGGATATGTACATTCATCCAAGCATGATAGGACGTGGATTTCTGATAGATATTATGGTTTCAAATGCTGTCATGAATATGCATACAAAATATGGAAGCACATGAAAGACATGTAAACTGTTTGGCAGAATTCCTTGAAGAAATGTTGGCTCTTGGTGTCTAATGATTGAAAGTTATGCAGAGAATTATTTGTTCAAAAATATTTTTGCAAACTTTGAAGAAAATTAACTAAATAGTCGATCAAGTTAACTCTAAATCAAGTTACTTGACTAGTCAATGAAACTAGTTCACTGATAGATCAGTTTTCTTGAATAGTTAGTTATAGTTAATTATAAATCATATTTATTCACCAAATCAATTAAACCAATCATGGCCATTCTTATGCAGAAAAATATTTTCTTGAAAAGGCTTTATAGACATGGAAGCAAACGCAATTGCTAAGTGCAAAGCGAAATTGCACAACCTTCGCCGACATCTTCCCTTGCGTTTCTTGTGCTACAAATATTCAACTGTGTCCATTGTTCTGCATAAGCTATAGCTATCCATATTAATTGTATTCCTTTATCTATGTTCAAGCCATTTGTTTATTCTATTGCTTTTGCTATTATTTCTTGAAAGCTCAAATGTCACAGTATATGTGGCGTACCAACTAATAAGTCCATCTCACATTTCGCTCATGTCAATTTAGTCAGTTTCATCTCTCTTTGATACATTAATCAAAGTCAATTAACAAATAAGTCAATCTTACACTTGACTCATGCCAATTAAGTCAATTCCATCTTTTACTCATTAATGAAATTAACTAATCAGCTTAACAAGATACCTCTGAAACAAGTTATGTCAGTGATTGATCAAGTTGTTTTCCTGATGAGTCAATTGAGTTGAATAGTTAATCATAGTAATGGCAAAAAAATCCTTGTTAGATGATGTCATAGTTGAATTTTCTTTTGTGTGCTTTTCTGCACTTTTGCTATTGCTTGAAGTAATGATGCTTTATAGTTCAAGTATTTAGTGTAGTTACAAACCTTTCTTGATTTAAATTGATTGATTTAAATCTGTTTGGAAACCATACTTACAGTAGTTCTTTAGGCTCGATGCCAAAGAGCAATTAAATTCATTTCTATAGACCTTGTTATCAGTGATATGAGGACTTTGGATAGACTATTTGCTACAATCTACAAAAAAAGTGTATCTTGAATATCTAGAAAGCAATATAGTTAAAATGCATAGCCAGAGCCTATAGAGAACCATGGTTACACTTGAACATTTGGAATTCAAGAACCTATGATAGATAGTCTGCCAGGTTAATCTATTTTCAATTAATACTTGTTTCTATTGAATCTAAAAAAATTACTTGCTGGTGTTTTTTGGTGTTTTCACTATTAGTATCCAATACTCTATCACTGTCATCCATTGCAATTATAATTTTGGGAGTTGTTTACACAAGTGTGTTTTGATGCATTGTGAAACCCAACTTGCATTTCCGCGATAAAATGAAAAAAATAAAATAAAGTAGCTATTTGTTACCTTGAGTAACTCATCTCTTGGTGTTCATTCAACGAGCATAGGAACTTTTGCTCTATCACTGTAAACGTCCCCTTTGCATTGATGAAAGCTGTCATTTTTCAAATCTATGCCTTTGCTTAAATTTATTAAATCAATTTATATACTCAGAAGTTGCCCAATCCCATGTAAAGTAGTAGTCTTGTCTTCTTTACTAAGATATTTGAGTTTCTGTAATAAAGAGTTATGATAACTAACAAATGTTGTTGTTGAATCTTCACACTCTCATTCCCTAGACAAGCCTCATTTAGATTTTTTCTTTCTTTTCATATCTCTTTGGGATTCACCAGAACCATTAATTCTGTAAACATTTAAACAGCCATCTGTGTGGACAGAGTGAAATAATTGAAATGAGTAAACGTCTTCAAGGACCCTTGCTAACTTTATCCTCCAACTCTCTGCAATACGATCTCTGAAAGATCTTTCAAATATTGTTCTCTATTAAAGACTACTAGAAATGGCATTAGAATGTGAAGCCAAATATCTTGCAAATTCTTCCAACACAAGACATGCAAGGTTTCAAAGAACAAACCTGTAATCATCTTGAGTCCCTGTCAACAACACTCTTTTTGCTAAAACTGCCACTGTGAAAGCTGAAGAAGCCCACAGATCCAAAATGAGTCAAAAGTACCATCAATTTTGCAAACATTTAAACAGCTATCTATGTTTACTGACTTTTGCGCTGTGTTATTTTTTTTTCTTGAAGATATTAGGACTAACTGTATCCAATAATAGATAGATAAGACAAGTTGTGACATGCCCATCCAACTTTTTGCTTTCATTATAAAATCAAAATTTTTCTTGTGCTGCTCCTCTTGCTCATCTGTAATAGACTTAACAAATACATGAGCCAGCTCAATCTTCTTGCAGAAGAAACAAACCATCTAAATCTCGAAAAGAACAAGAACAATTAGTGCATTGCATATGTTCGTGTAACTTTATTTTAAAGCATTTGAACACACAATGCTTCACAATCATTGCAGCTTGCAAGTGAATTCAAAAATAGTTTAGACATATACAAAGAATAGATAATAGATGGCTTTAAATATGCATATATTCAATCTTTAAAATCATAGAGTTGATTGGTATGTGTAATATGCTCATAGTCTACTGTTCAGCTGGAAAGTTTTCCAAGCATTTGAAGACAAAAGCTCTTCCTTCGGCTTTCTATTTGCTTTGACAATGATACATAATGTTTCATCTCGCTTGATGCCTAAAATAGTGCCAAAAAAAACTGTTCTACAAAACATCTTTGGTTTTGGTCACGAAATTTGTTGAGCCATCTGGCTACTATGCTGGTTTGAGCAAGTGAATAGCTTGTAGTTGAATATCATCAGTTTATAGCTGTTCCCTGTGAACCCATTTTTAAGTTGCCTATGAAAACATAGATAATAGACCTAATAGCACTCACTTGGATAAACTATTTTGTATAGCCTGAATTTTATTGGTTCCTAGCGTCAAGACAGGAATACTTATGCATTCACTCGAAATGCTTTTAACCGGCAGCATTGGCCAATCACATTTTGGCATTTAACATATTGCTTATTTTTTTGTATAGTTTGAATTTGGAGAGCTATTTTTTATATTGAAAAATTAGCATTTATCTATTTTCCTATTCGTCCGAGTAGCTTTATAAATCATTTTCGTTTTAAAAATTCAGGAAAATGCGAACGCATAGATTGATTAAATAAATTTAAGCAAAGGCATAGTTTAAAAACTGGCGGCTAGAGGTACGTAATCCATGAATGCAGATTAAATGCATTAAAATATCAGGAAAATACGAACGCATAGATTGATTAAATAAATTTAAGCAAAGGCATAGTTTATAATAAAACTAGCGGGTAGGCATACGTAATGCATGAATGCAAATTAAATGCATTAAATGGCATCTGGCTGGAGGTGAAGGCACTGGAATGGCTTGGTGGCCACGCGTGGCTAGGGTACTTTGGTCATTTAATATAGAGTTAAGCCACTTGCTTTGCATCTCTATTACTTTGCATGTGTTGTTTTTGTGTTCTATAAGCCCGTGTTCTGAGGAAGAGTTTGTAGTGACTAAGCAAGAGATGTTATAGTTGCAGAGTCCTGACCCAGAAATGAGTTACTTGAGGTGATAATTTTTTAATTTTCATAGTTTCTTTCCATTAAAGTGCATAATGAAGTTGTGTTTCATAGTGCTTTAGTTGGACTATCACTATCGCTTTGTGTGTGATGTGTCCATGCATATATGTATGTATGCATGTCTCTATGTACATAAGCATCTATCTATGTGCATATCTATGTAGACATTTGTAGCTTCATGTATGCATGGATGCATATGTCTCTGGATATATCTATGCATATATTTATTTATGCATATATGTATGTGTGTATGGATGCATGTATGTGTATATGCGTGTATGCATGTATGTATATGTACATACATGCATATATGTGTGTATACATAAATGTATCTATGCATGTGTATACATATGTATATATATATGTTTGCGTCTATATGTCTTTTCTAGGGAAGAGTTCGCAGTGACAGGGCAAAGGTTGTCATGGTTCCAAAAATCACACTTGCAAACAAGTTACTTGAGGCAATAAATAGTTATTTTCCTCAGTTTTCTTTCATTTTCAAGTCCATAGGCAGATTGGGTTTCACAGTGCTCAGCCTATGCTAATCTTCATAGGCTGGTTCCTCGGATGCACAATTGTCTTTTGTCCAGTGTACAATATGGGAGCTTAACAATAACTTGGTGCATATGAGTCCTCTAAATATTACATATCTTCAATTACTGCAGAACAGTTCCATAGTGAAAGCTTTAGAGAAAGTGTGTTGTTAGCATGTGCCATAATGAGACCTTTGGAACAATATATGGACAATGTGTTGAGAAGGCTTTAGAAACTGTCAAGAAAATGCAATTTACAGATATAAGCCTAAACTCCACAATTGCTTTCAGCTTTCTTGCTGTCATGAAAGCATAAAGGAAAGATAAATTTTTTCAAATGTCCTAGTTATTGTCGTCATAGGCACATATGTAACATATGGATGCATACACAACACAAGGACACTGTTTGAAAAAATTTCTAAAAGAATTGTAGTCTCCTAAATCATTCCAACCAATCAATTATCTCATCAAATGTCAATTAACTATTAATCTTATTTACCCTTCTATCATTTCATATCTAATTAATTAGGTAACTGCTAATTAATATTTAAATACATAATAATTAAAAGAAAGAAATAATTATAACTATCCTTATGCACATTTGACCCATCAATCAAAGTCAATTAATAAATCTGATTCCACCTGTTCACTAATAGTATTGGCATGCAATTTTCTTGAGAAGTCTTCAAAAAGAGGATTACTCACACACCAATAAGGATTCTCATTTGTAACCTCCCTATCCAAATCATCTTCATTGAATAAGATGTTGTGACATACATTAATTGGATGTATCTCATCATATTTCTTATCAAGATGCCAACAACATTGGTTTGTATTTGTCCTTGAGTGTATCTAGATGCCATGAGTTATGAATTCTACTTGCATGTGGCTTCATTGCACAAGTAATAGTAAGTGCTACATAATGTTACAAAATAAACTTATGCAAATGGAAATAGAATGACCCCATCTAGTTAGAAAATCAATACTTATGTGGCTTTTACTATTAAGTGGCAGCTGGTTTAGCATTGAACAGTAGCTAGAAGTTGTTTGTGTCAGAACTTAACAGTGTTGGCCCAGGTCTGTGTTGTTTTTTAGCTTAGTATTGACAGGTTTCCATGTCCTATTTACACTTCTTCAAATGCTTAAGCAAATATGGCATCTATTCCATTGATTGCTCTTAAAGAGCTTATGCTACCATTGCAATAATAGAATTACACTAATGCATAGATATGCAAAATATGTTCTAAATTATAGGCTACACAAATAACAATAAGTAATTTAAAATTATAAAATGCAATTTGCAATATAAGCAACAAAAGTTCTTGCTTAGGTTCTTCCTCGTCGAAATGAATCTACATAAGAATTTTGTTTTATTTTTATGAATAGCATAGTATATGTCACTCACTGTCCTCATTTGTCTAGATTGTCCTTGTAACAGGGATCAGTACTTTGAAGTCCATTTAAACAATCACGCACAAACTGCAACGTGAGGTTACCATATTAACCTTCTTCTTTTTTAATACAATGCAGAGTTTTGCAAATATGCGCTTCTGGGAAGATTTCCCATGGTTGTAGATGAAATAGTATATGTTTTTACACTTTCCTCATCTCTCAATTTTGTCATTGTACTAGGAAAAATTACTTCTGACTGCAATAATAGCCAAAATTTCTAAATTGCTGCGAGTGTACTTGATCATTCAATAGCAGATTGCAAGGTCAGCTTTCCAAATTGTCTTTTTGCTTTTCTTGAAATGCAATTGAAATTCTTCAATATAATCACTGCATAAAGTTCTCTTTCATGTTTTCATTTTGTCATCTTGTATTCCTAATTTCTTTGAACACAAATGATTTAAAAGGTTGCTTGCACATATAGAAACAGAAAAATACATTTTCCACAATTGCAATAGTAATTTGTCTTCGAAAATAGAACAAGTTTTGCTTATGTTACTAATTCTTTCAAACAGTTCACTTGCCTTTTGTATGCTTCCATTTTTTGCATATGTGCCTATGAGGACAATAACTATGACATTTGACAAAATTCTTCTATTTACATGCATCCATGCATCCTACCCATAGATACACATATACATGCATCCATGTGTACTACAATACATGCATCTATGTATACATGCATGCATGCATATATCTATCTATGCAACTTCATATGCAATCCATGGATATTTCCATACATGCATATTTAAGCATTTATGTGTCCAACTATGCATGTATTTATCTATCCATGCAGCTATGTTTCTATGTATACTTGTAGCTATAAATGCATCCACGCATATATGTATTGGTGCATCTATGTGCATATGTATACAGGCTTCTATCCATATATGTGTCGATGTATCTATGGATACATCTTTTCATAGATACATGTACCTACGCATATATGGATACCATGATGGATGTCTGCACCCATGTATGTATGGATACATGTATCAAGTAACTTGTTTCTCGGTCTTCACTGTGCAGCAACAACATCTCCTGCAACTACACACATCTGCAGAATAACAAAAATGACATGCTCAAAGTAATCACAATGCATCTCAAGTCACTTAAATATATATTACATGATAAATCCCAATGCCATTTAATGCATTGACTTTGAAACACAAAAAAGAAAATAGATAAATGCCGGTTTCCAAATTAAAAAAATAACTTTTCAAACATCAACTTCCACAATTAAATAGCACAAACAGACCTTCATCCATCACAACAACATTCACACCATACCAAACCAAGAAAAATATGAAGAAAATATCAAGGTTATGCAATAAACACAGAGGGCTTTGGAGATAAATATACAGCCAAACACAAATACATGTTGTCCAACATATTAACATGCACATGGTTTTCTACTACTATTTTGTTAATTGCATTTGATTAATAGGTGAAATGTACACAATGAAATACAGCTTCGTAATGCACTTTAATGGAAAGAAACTGTGAAAATTAACAAATTTATCACCTCAAGTAACTCGTTTCTAGGTTTGGACTCTGCAACTATAACATCTCCTGCTCGGTCACTACAAACTCTTCCTCAGAACACGGGCTTACAGAATACAAAAACAACACACGCAAAGTAATAGAGATCATAGGCATACATGCAAAATATGGAAGCATATAGAGAGCAAGTGCACTCTTTAACAATCCCATGAAAAATAGTCTTCGTATGCATCCATGCATGCAAGTATGCATCTATATATGTGTGCATGTAATTATGTATATATGTGTGCATGTATCTATGTTTCCATGTATGTATGTATGTATATAACAGATTACTATTGCATTTGCCTTGAATGCTTTTTTGTGGATAGTGCCAGCCAGTTATACTTTAGTGTGTTAACATATTGCTTTTTATATATATGATCTCAATTTCATAAGTCATTTTTTATATCGGAAAATTGGCATTTATCTATTTTTTCTGCCCATGCAAGTGGCTTTCTCAATCCTTTTTGTTTTTAAATGCTCATGAAAATGCAAATGCATAGATTCATTGATGGCTATGTGTCCTCATGCATATATGCATATTTATAAGAGATTGCTATCATGTAAAAGCCACATAAATATTCATTCCCCAACTCGTTGGGGTCGTTTGAATATATGCATATTTTAAGGGATCTATTAATACATGGATATATGCATCCATGGATGCATGAATGCATATATATATGTATGTGTGTAATCATGTATGTATGTATACATGTATATATGTGTACATCCATTCATCTATGTATGCATCTGTGCATTGATGCATGTGTGTAGGTATGTGTCTATGTATACATTTTATCCATCAATCAATGTCAATTAATAAACTAGGACTTGAACCTAAATAATGTTCAAGGATTGTGCCAGTAGAAAACCATATGCATATCAATATGTTAGAAAGCATGTATCTATGCATAGATGTGTATAGATGCTAACTGTTCTGAATTCTGGTTGCATGTGATTGGATTAAACAACTAAGAATAAGTGCTACATAATTGAAGTAAAATGACCCCATCCAGTTGGCAGATCAATATTTATCAGCCCTTTACATGTTAATTGAGATTTTTGAAGCTTTTGTTGTTCATTAGCAGCTGGTTTAGCATTGAACAACAGCCTTTCCAGCGCCTTCACCTCCAACCAGATGCCATTTAATGCATTTAATTTGCATTCATGCATTATGTACATCTACCCGCCAATTTTATTATAAGTTATGCCTTTGCTTAACTTTATTTAATCAATCTATGCGCTCGCATTTTCCTGATATTTTAATGCATTTAATTTTCATTCATGGATTATGTACCTCTAGCCGCCAGTTTTTAAACTATGCCTTTGCTTAAATTTATTTAATCAATCTATGTGTTCGCATTTTCCCGAATTTTTAAAATGAAAATGATTTATAAAGCAACTCGGACGAATAGAAAAATAGATAAATGCTAATTTTCCAATATAAAAAATAGCTCTCCAAATTCAAACTATACAAAAAAATAAGTAATATGTTAAATGCCGAAATGTGATTGGCCAATGTTTCCGGTTAAAAGCATTCTCGGCAAATGCATAAGTCCTAATTAATTAGATATCAGATGAAACAAGGATAAATGAGAAAAATGGCATTGACTAAATTGACATGAATGAAATCTTAGCTGGACCTATTAGCTGATATGCTACATATACTATGACATTTTAGCTTCCAAGAACTCTCATGGCTATCAACCTGCTATCATGTAAAAGCCACATAAATTTTCATTTTCCAATTCCATCAGGTCATTCTATTTCCATTTGCCTAACATTATTTCATTCCATTTTCTAGCACTTATTATTAACTGTTTAATCCAACTACATGCAAGTAGAAATCACAGCTCATGGCATCCTTATGTACTTGTGCACAAATACATGTTGTCTAACATATTAACATGCACATGGTTTTCCACTACTGCTTTGTTAATTGGCTTTGATTAATAAGTGAAATATGCACAAGGATAATTATAATTATTTCTTTCCTTTAATTCTTATGTATTTATAGACTGGTTAGTAGCTAACTAATTAATTAGATATGAAATGATACAAACGTGAATGAGAGCTACAAGCTAGAAGAAAATGACAAAGTTAATATGCCAATATGAATGTGTCTTGACTGAATACTCATTGATTAAAATTCGCTAAAAACATTTCAATCTCATATGGTTCCATCCATGCATACATCCATGTCTCTTTTACTACAAGTCATTGTGTATCTATGTATCCTCAGATGCAACCATCCATATATTGATTCATGCATATATGTGACTATGTATACATGCACCTACTAGTATATGTATGTTTGTATCTATTGATACATGTATACATTGGTATATGCATATATGCATTTGTCAATAGTATGCATGAATACATGTATGTATGGATATATGGATTCTATGCATACCTACATGTATACCATCTATCACAACAACATTTGCACCATACGGAACAAAGAAAGATATGAACAAAATATTGAGGTTACGCAATCAAACACTGAGGGCTTTGAAGATAATTATACAGTGATACGCACATACATGTTGTCCAACATATTAACATGCACATGGTTTTCTACTGCTACTTTGTTAATTCGCTTTCTTTAACAGCTAATATGTACAAAAGGATAATTGTATTTATTTCTATCTTTTTATTCCTGTGTATTTAAACACTAGTTGACAGCTTCCTAATTAATTAGATATCACATGAAACAAGGATAAATGAGAAATATGGAACTGACTAGATTGACATGAGTCAAATGTCAGGTGGACCTGTTAGCTGACACGCTATCATCACTGTGACATTTTAGCATCTAACAAGTCTCATTCATGGCTCCAAACCTGCTATCATCTAAAAGCCACATAAATATTCAGTTTCCAACCCGATGGGGTCATTCTATTTCCATTTGCCTAAATTTATTTCATTTCATTGTCTACCACTTACTATTAATTGTTTAATCCAACTACATGCAAGTAGAAATCACAACTCATGGCATCCCTATACACTTATGCACAAATAAATGCTCTCTAACATATTAACATGCACATGGTTTTCCATTCATACTTTGTTAATTGGCTTTGATTAATAGGTGAAATGTGCACAAGGATAATAATCATTATTTCTTTCTTTTAATTGTTATGTATTTAAAGGCTAATTAGCATGTCAATATCAAGGTGTCCAGACTAAATACTCATTGATTAGAATATGCTGAACATATATCAATTTTATATGGTTCCGTCCATGCATATATCCATGTGTCTTTTTCTTCATGTCATTATGTAACTATGTATCCATAGATGCAGTCATGCATATATCGATTTATGCATTTATGTCACTATCTCTCCATGCATCTGCCTATATATGTATGGATGTATCTATGGCTACATGTTTGCATCGGTTTATGCATATATGCACCTATCAATTGCATGCACACATCCATGTATATATGCATCTATCGATATCTTCCATGGATACATGTATATATTCATGTCTGGATTCATGCACCCATGTATGTGTCTTTGTCTCTGCCCATCTGCAAATGCATTTATGCATATTTCTACACATACATGTATCTACACACCTCTCTGTATAACATATCTATTTGTGTTTGCATACATGTGTCTATGCATCCATCTATACATGTGTGCATGTGCAACATGCACATATGCATTTGTGCATGCATATACAATACTCTTCCTTACAACACAAGCATCTAGAACAGAATACAACATCCACAAAGCAATTGTGATGCATTGCAAGTGGCTTAAATCTATATTAAATGGCCAAAGTATGCTGGCCACCCATGCCCACCAAGCCATTCCAGTGCCTTCCCGACCAGCCAGATGCCATTTAATACATTTGCTTCAATTGTTTTGACCACTCCATGTGTTCGCATTTTCCTGATATTTCAATGCATTTAATTTGCATTCATGGATTACGTTCCTCTACCCGCCAGATTTATAAACTATGCCTTTACTTAAATTTATTTAATCAATCTATGTGTTCGCATTTCACTGATTTTCTAAAACAATAATGATTTATAAAGCTATTATGATGAATAGAAAAATAGATAAATGCTAATTTTCCAATATAAAAAATAGCTCTCAAAATTCAGACTATACAAAACAAAAAAGTTATATGTTGAAATGCATTCATGCATATTGTCCATACATGCATTTATGCATATATGCCTTCATCCATATTTGCTTGTGTATATAAATGCATCCTTCCATGCAACATATGCATATGTATCTATATTCAAATATGTATGCATCCATGTATCCATGTATTCATTTCTCCATCTATCCATGCAGCTCTCTTTTGTGTGTATACATGTATCTATCGATGCATCCATGCATATATCTGTGAATAGCTCTATGTATTTCTCTCTCCATTCATTTATTGTTCTCTAACGCATTAGCATTTGCATATTTTTGGTTTTGTGATCTTCCATATTTATTGTTTTCATAGTATATGCATAACAACTTCTACTTTGTCTTCTGTTTTGACTCTTGTATCCTTAAATATCATTATATTTTTATATCTATTCTTCTCTTGTCACATTTCAAGGAAGCTCAAGGATCTTGGCACCTTGTTCAGTACGAAGGAGAGTGAGAAATGGTACATGAGTCTTTCTTCTATGTTTGTATTGAGACACCCAACCCTATGATGATTTTAAAAAGCATAACCAATAACAAACTAGACATTCTTACACCCTTTGATGGAACAAATGATCACTTCATACCCTATCAATTCCATTCATTTCCATTTCCACCGTTGCACATCCTTTCTTCTCAAATCAAATACATTTCAAAATCCATTTATATGCTTGCCTTCCATCACACCAATGTGTTCCATTCCTTTTTTCTTTCAATCCAGCTCACTCATTCAAATTTTTATATCTTGCATTTTATTTTAAGCGTACAACTCAAAAATCATAAATTCATACCATTTACATTCCATTCATTCTCATATCCAATCTCGCATATCCTTGCCTCCCATATCAAATACTTTTCATAAGCCATTCATATACCTTACTTGCATCTCATCATTCTCTCAATTCCCTCTCTTTCTTGTACTTATATAGCTCATTCTTGTTTTTTACCCTCACATATCTTTATCTATCTATAGCTCAAATATACCTTCATCCATCACAACAAAATTCACACCATACCAAACAAAGAAAAAAATGAAGAAAATATCAAGGTTATGCAATCAAACATTGAGGGCTTCGAAAATAACTATCATAACATAAAGTTGTATTCAAGAGTTCTTTTCAAAACGTCTTTTCTAAATCTTGTTTATTACAGATTCCTAAAAGGGCGTATGACAATTTCTTGAAGGCTAAAATGTATGATCAAATTTAACAAATGTTTACATGTATCCATGCATTCAAATGCATCATTAGATATCCTTTATACACTTGTTCAAAAAACAATTTGGTATTATTATTTTGTTTCAATCATAAATGTTATTTGTATATGTTTCAAATGCAAATTGTTTCTAACATTTCTA
>VDFB02382333.1:15776-28416 GCA_007258455.2 Sequoia sempervirens | reverse complement strand
TTTTGCTGATGTCAGCATGACGTCATGATGACGTCATCCGTACGGCCGGCCCTCTTTGCCCTCCTAACCCTAGTTTTTTCTAAAAGAGCAGTTTTTTTCTTTTGGCCATAACTTGGGCATACGGTATCAAAATCGGGCAAACAAGATATCGCCGGAAAGCTGGTTCCGAGTACTTTCCAGTAGTGCTATTTATTTTTCAGTATTTTACTGTTTTACTGCATTTATTGCTGTTTGAAGTCAGATGTACTTTTTATGCTTCTGAGCTCATAACTTTTTGCCACGATCTCCATTTTTCGCCTCGTTTGAAGCGTCGGAAAGGTATTGAGGAGCTCTAGGTTGCTGTGGTATATGCACTTTTTCTGTATCTATCCTAGGTTTATATCAATTCGGTCCATATTTAAGTAATGGGTTGTTTTAGCCGGACATTTGATATTTTGGCAGTTGAGGTGCATCTTGCATCTTTATTGACTTTCAGCAATACATCATTCAATAATTTCTTGTTGCTTCATAGATTCCAGAGTTGTTCCCGTTTGGAGTTTTTGAGTGTTCCGTGGCATCGGGTCTTCTGTTGCTTTATCATGATTCCTTGAGTCAATTAGTGACTCTCATCCGGTTTTAGTAGTATACAGAAGAATATTTCCTTGCCTATATCAAGTTCCAGCGTCATTTCTACGTAGTTTTTCCGTTTCTTTTGCAAAAGATGTTATCTCATTGTAAGGGGGTTTTGGTCCCACCTGCTTTTCCTTCTACCCATTCTCAGATTGTAAATGGGTACCTGATCAGGCCTAGTTGTCGGGACCCATCTTTGCTTTCATGCATCTTATTCTAGTGTTTTAGCCTCTTCCTAAGTTCATCTTAAGGGGGGGTGTTAGAGTAATAAGTTATTATGCTTAATTAATTATATCACATTGATTAATTAATTAAGCCACTTATTCCTCTTTATTACTTAAGCTAAACTTAGGCACATTAATAATTAATTATTAATTATTAAGTGTACACTAGGGTTTCATTTAGGGTTTCCTTTTAGGGTTTCTTGATCTCCTCATAAGGATTGATCACATTGTAATAATTGATTCTCTCTTAATGCATTTACTCCAGAGGTTTACAGAGAACATCTTTTTCTGCTCTTCATGTCTTTACATGACAGTATTCATCTTGCATGCAAGTGATCTTGGATTCAAATAACATTATGATTGAAAGTTTTTATGATTTTATTCTCATTTTAAGCCTTTGGCTAGGTGTGTTACTAACTCAACTTACTCTTAGATAAGCTAATGAAGGGAACAGTGCCTTGTCCATGGGATAATGGAGTCATTTTTTCAATTAACTAGTAATACACTAACAATTCAACTTAGTAATCAATGGACAATTGATATACTACTTTGTAACATTCAACTCACTACGTCTAAAACATAGCTTCTTACCAAGTCCTATATCATTTCCTCACAGACCCATGACCTTACTTTAACATTAAATCAACCCTTTGAATTGAAGCATAAATAAACTCATTCATTCAATTTAAACAACGAAAGACAAATGAAACTATCATTAACAATTTCATTCATAATCTGCATGGGAATCACATAAGATTTAACATATATTTTAGAATTGATATTTTTTATTACTGATGTTACTGTAAAACCATTCAAGATCATTGCATCATGACTCATACCCTAAACTTGTTCCTGGTATATTCATCAATCTATCTATTTACATTTATGCTCCATTTTGAGCTTAGCCTTTTCACCTAGACCCTACAGAGACAAAAAAATTGAACCACCTCCCTTTGTAATCAACCTTGAAATACCCTTTATAGAATAGGGGAGAAACAATCATCCAGTTGAATTACGATTACATTTTAAATTTCATTTCAAAACAAATTTCAACCGAATTTGAGAGATTCCCCCAAATGGTTATATGCAATCATTGATATAGCAAGGGAAAGCAAAAGACAAAATTCTTCATAAGTTGTCGAAGGAAAGTAGCCACACCACCCATAGGGTACCATTAGCCATAGTTTAAGCGTCCACTTCAAGCAAAAATATTCTTCACTATACCATCCAAAAGACTTCCACATCAACATGGAAGAGTAAAAGACAAAAACTACAGACACATTGAAAAGAACAATCCTGATGCAGTGGCAATAGTTTCATTGAAAAAAAACAAGGAGAAGACGCTACTCTAAGTTGTCAACATCAGAGCATGCTCAACCACTCCTTTTTCATGATGCAACCAGAGGAACCATCACTACATCCTTGTCATAATCATCATACGGACACCAAAGAGAGAAGGTAATGGCCATATCCGAGTCAGTGTCACCTCCACCATCTAAAGGGCTATCAGAGAGCACAATGAGAGAATTGTGTTTTCCCAAGAAAGCCTTGTGAATCTTGTTTCTTTTCTTGGCCTTCCTCTTAGGCTCAGCTAGCTCCTTGCCCTTAAACTTGACCAATTCTTCTAAAATGGTCATGTTGCTTAAGTTGTAGGTACTTTGGAAAAAAAAATTCTTCTTTTGACCACAGGCCTTCTTTTTACCCTTTGGAGCTGCAAAAGTCCCAGGGACTTCTTGCTCAGCCACATACATATCCTCATGACACTCAAACACATTGAGTTGTCTGGACCTCTTTGTTGGCTGAATTGACTCACTCGACTTACCCATTTTGTAGAACACAGGGTGGAAGCTATACAAAATCTAAATTGAGTGAAGATTAACCAACTTTAAGTCCTGAATTAAAATTGTAGGAAAGCACATCCACAAACCCAAACAATCTCAACAAGCCCTAGAAATAAAAAAATCCTAGACAAACTAGAGAATGAATTAAACAAATCTCATATGAAGAACCAACTCACATGAGATAAAAACATCAATGTCTCTGCAACTAAAAACTTGACACTCACACACTCCTTCAATGACCCACACTTCACATTTTCTGCAGACTGAAAATGGTGAGATCAAATGACAGGAAATCTGCATTAAATAAACAATTTGGAGTGTGCAATAATTAATGATTGAAGAAATCCTTGCGTGAGCGAGTTGATAGCTTAGCAACTACTCTTTGAATCTGGACTGCCGATCTTTGAGGATTTAAAACTTCATCAATGGAAACCTAGAACACCATTTCTAGCCTTTTACAACTTGTTCCTAAAAAATGGTAATACCATCTCAAAAGCTGCCACATCTTCCCTTAATCTTCATTACTCACTTGTGATATGACAATTAACATGCGCAACCAACTCCATCTATGCCTTTTCATTTATATTGGCAAAGTACATAGAGCCGACACTTGAAGAGAATATTGCATAAAACATCCCATTGTGTGTCATGGATTTTCCCCACCCCTCCAGGGTTCAATCAACGATGAGAGAATTGGTGTGATGAAATTTAGACCATTGGATCACTGGTCACTTTGGAAATCTTCATCGCATCAGGTGTCGTTGATTCAAATTTGAAAATCTAGATCATATCAGCGACATCTTGAAACCAGCAATGAAACTATACTAGGCCACGTGCACCTGCATGAAAATATAAGACACCAGAGATATCGCTCACAAGAACACCTCATATTAGCAAAAGGTAACCCTGAAGAAAGCACTCCATCGCTCATCGCCAATTTGAATAAAACAATCGCACAACCATCCACAATGAGCGATGGGAAAAAAATCAAAGGGCCTTGAGGTCATCGCTCATCGCCCATTTGAAACTTAGAACTTAGAGAAAATTCCATGATGAGTGATAAGAGAAGATGCAATAATCACTAGGGTCTTTTGTACATCACTAATTTTCATAATGAAATTCACGAGCAATTAGCGATATGAAAGGACCTAGCAATAACAAGAGTAGCCCACAAATCATGCATTGCTAATGTGAAACTTAAAACCCACAACCTATCTGTGATGCACGAAACAAGAGAAAAGCTGCTCATCACCAATCACTGATGCAAATTAATTTTTAGAAAGCCATCTGTGTTGAGAAAAACCAAAGAAAAGAAGCTCATCGCTCATTTCCCATTTGAATTTACATTTCATAAGTCATTTGCAATGAGCGATAAAGGGAAGCAATGGGCGAGACTTAAGTGAAAACAATTTAGCATGTTCCCATAAGTTGTTTTAAGAGGGGGACCATCTAGTACGATGTATAAAATGGCTCAAGGACTTAGAACATAATATTTTAAAAGGATGTAAAGGCCAAATAAGGTCAATCGATAAACCTTACCAAATAAGAATGTCAGAACTAGGATGAGGGGACTGCTTACTCCATGAGCGTGAATGACTCGATGTTTTAAAATAACCAAAAATAGGTGATAAGAAGCCAACGATGAATTAGAACCCTAACAAGGGCTTCTCCCTAAGGGTTTCTTGGGTGAGATTTGGATAGAAAAATCCCTAGGCAATATGAATGAACAAAACCTTAAGTCTAGACACTTGAAATTGATTGAATTGGCAAAGTTAGGAATGGAATCAAATTTTTTTTAGGTGTTCCATTAGTGGCTCTAGTTGGGGATGTCTATTTCTCAACGAAAAAAGTGAGAATCCAGAATTTTAGTTGAAGTAGATTGAGCACAGAGGACCGAAAAAAAGACAAGGGCTAGGCAAGAGAACCAGATTGAAGCGAACAACATATATACAATATTTACATAAGTTATAGGCCATACCAAGAGATCCAATATTGCTCATTCTTGAAGCCTTTTATGATGTGTAAGCTTTCAACTTGCACTTTGCAACTTTATTAGGCTTCAACATTACTTGGTGGCCCTAGGCCTTCCAACCTTAAAAATGGTGCTTACCTCTATCAAAAACCTTGTTTTCAATTATTTGCACCATGCTAAGGCTAAAAACACTATCATGAATTTCCCACCAGTTAATTATGCTATGGCCATCACAATCAACCATTATTGATATGTTTCTAAACTTACATTCCTTTCTTTCATTCATGTCCCTTTGTGAACTATAACCGATCATTAACTAGAATACATGATCAGTGTAACATTCTATCTGACTCAGTTTATAATCATAGTTCACCAAATGTTCATCCAACTACATAGGGAAAATAAAACATGTTCATCCAACTACATAGGGAAAATAAAACATTCATAATTCACTTGATCACTATCATCATACAAACTGATATCAAATTCATTTTTCTCATTAAACTGGAAATCCTCATACACATTCCTTCCAGGGCTCTTGTTCAAGGACATATGGCCAAACCCTTTGTAGCGATACTACACTTTCACATCTAGAATTATAGGGTCACTATCATATAGTTTCTATCCCACATTAAGCACACATTCACTTTGAGTTACGAACAAAAAATGTTCATACACAGGCTTCTATTCAAATTGGTGCTCATATTCACCAGAGCAGTATAAACTAGTTGTGTTGCCATATACTTCATCTCCTTAGGAAACTGATTTAGTAGTCTCCATTACACTTTTTCTCTCATTAGGGTTATTCCTACAAAAGGAACTATCCACACCTTCCCACGCATTAAAAAATACTCTAGTTTTAGGATCATCAACACACTTACATACTCCTTTCAAATCATTGCTTAAACTGAAACAAAATGTCTCAAAGGATGAGTCTAGTAACTCAGGATTGATGTGATCCATAGTAAGATATTCAGGTGCAACATCAGTTGATAGGTTTGCTTGCTCACATATGCAGGATTTCCTACAACTTAAACATTTCTCATTTTTAGCCAAACAAGTCTCCTTAACACATTCTTTGTTGAAAACTATCATGTCCATTTCTGTCATGAAACTTGTACATTCCATTTCTGTTGTATATAAGAATTTAGAAATAGGACCTTGTTGACTAGCATCACCCATCCCATCACTTTTAACATAAACCTCAGGATCAAAACCCTCAACAAAAACACTCTTATCTTGAAATTTATTGTCTACCATGTTTCCAGGGCATTCCAATTCAGATACAACTAGATTTCATTTCAAGAATCCATCACATGCTATCTATTCATCCAATGGTGAAGGCACAACCTCATGAGCATTGGTACAACTGAAATCTTTAGGCAAGAAGGATGCCTTCAGGTTAATCTCACAAAAAGATTCATAATTCTTATGAGAGCAATCAATATTTTCATGTTCACTATCCTGGTCACCCACCCTCAAAGGTATATTAGTAGTACTTGCAAGTATGAAAATATCATCATCTACATTACCAGATAGATACTCTTCTTTTGAAACTTCTTTATGCATTTCTTGAATAAACCCTTGATTAATAACAATAGGAGGAGCACCCTTGTTATCTTGGGACATCATTTTTTGCATAAATTCACATTTAGCCTCCTCAACAATTCTAATCCAACCAATTATTTGATCAAAATCTTGGGGTTTTAATTCCTTAGGCAAAGTACTAAGCCCTGGCTCATAAATGTCACAAAATGGGCCAATACAAATTGAATCTTCAAGTTGTAACCTTTTAGGGATTTCCAACAAGGAATCCAAGAACCTTGCTAGCAACTCATAGGGAAATTCCCCTTCATGTCTCTTCATACTAGATAGTTTGAACAATACCTGATCATTATCACTCAGACCTTGTTGTAGCTCACCTTGCATCCGTTCATGATTAATATGTTGTGATGGTGAATCAGATAAGACATTAAGAACATCATCACTTTGATCATCCTTTTCATCCTTATCTATGCCATTTATATGACGTGCATCAAGACAACAAACACTTGCATCCATATAACCCCTCATCATTGAATATTTCATAATATTCTCAATATCCATAGCAATGTGACAGGGTTGATGTAATGTTTTGGGTTCTTTATCCCTTATCAAATAACTCATCTCATTATCAAATGCACCTAGATATACAATTAAACACTTTGCATCACTAGGCCTTAGGTGTTCAGGGATACCTCTTGCTACTTGTGTGTCTCAAGTTAAAAGAAAGAACCATTTCATCTTCATCCTTTTGGATTTCCATAAGTCTTTTTCTTATCTCACTAGGACTAACCCTTTCACCAAATTGTTCCACAAATGCTACCTAGCTTAAACTCATCCCACAAAGCTACATAATATGTTGGAAAATATGAGAACCAGTCTCTAGCATTTTCTTTTAAAGATTAATCAAAGAGCTTCATGACAACATCCTCATGATCTATCTCAAAGTCACCCATCAAATCTATGAATGCACTTAGATGTTTAGAAGCCAACTCATCATTTTTCCCTATAAATTTAGGAAAATGTTTCCTAATATTAGTGGGAATCCTATTAGGAAAACCTTGAATACCATTAAAACTTAATGACTTATATCTCTCAATAGAGAACTTCTTTTGATGGCACGATAAGAGTTGCATGCCTTGCATATTTCTACTTGATTTTCCACAAGGAGATAGAGGGGAGTGATACATTTCTCTTGCACCCTTATTCAATCTTCAAAAATAAAATTCACAGTCAATAATCTACTACCTCATTCCTTAATTTTAATCACAATTTTAAAGCTCAAACATAGCCATGCTTTTAAAACATTCTAAGAGGCATAGTTCATGAGTAAACATACTTCTTCAACCCAACTCAGATATTACACATTTCACCTTAGAAGTATGTAAAACAATTACTATTCCCTTTATTTGTGCTTAATTCACATATTAGGGAAACCAAATTTTCACCAAATATTTTCAACATGGTTTTCTCATAAATTTATTTCTTCTTGAAAGCCAAAATGAAAAATACTTGAATATATTGCAACCATTCCTGAATTGTGCTTTTGACTAAAAAACCTTGTAGATCTAGAACTTTCTTCACGATTTCCTTAGGTTCTTATGCATAGAGTCACCACCTCCTTTACAAAGGAACAAATTTCCACAATATGAAGTTTCTTTCACCAATAAATTTCACTTCAAACCTCCTTAATTAGCAGAGTCACACATAGGTCCTTTACACTTTCTTATTTGGTTTCCATCAAATTTTCATCCAGTTTTACTATAATCTCTCAAAACAATCTACACTGGTACAAAGCGCTTTCAGAGTTGCCACCCACTTCTAGCAGGAATTTCTAGTAATATTCATGAAATTGTGACAAACCTTGATGGCATGTGCAAATTTTCATAGGACACATAGCAAACTCCATCACTATCTTGGAGGATTGACTGATTGACACAAAGCTAGGCTAGGCAGTATAATTTTCTAATAAATATTTTATGACATAATGATCTTCTATCGGAATTTTCTCAAGTTCCTCCCCAATGGAGTCACTTTCTGTTGGTGACTCAAATGGGAAAATAAGAGTCCAAAATTTTCAACCTCTGGTTACAAATAATATTAAAAGAATTTAATGACTCTTTAATAGGATGGTCTACAACCAAATTTCAAAGTTCATCCCCAGTAGAGTCACCATTTCTGTTGGTTATTTTTTATGAACTAAACTTGATCTCATCCGTCACCTATGAATCTGCTATAGCTCAATTACTAGTGAGGGTGAGGATTGGCCAACACACAAGTAAGGATTTTAAGGTCCTTACTTCTTCGCTTCAGGTTCTATGACACCTAGGAGGGTGATCCTTAAACATGCTCACACGATATTCATTTTAACAATAGCATTTCTATACATAGATGAATTCCTTCAAAGTGCAAATGGGCAACATTCATCAAAGATTTGGCTAACCTTTTAATAAATTATTTTCCATTTCAAGGAATAAAGTAACACTTCAGGTTGGGACATTATGATTGAAAGTTTTTATGATTTTATTCTCATTTTAAGCCTCTGGCTAGGTGTGTTACTAACTCAACTTACTCTTAGATAAGTTGATAAAGGGACCATTTCCTTGTCCATGGGATAATGGATTCATTTTTGCAATTAACTAGTAATACACTAACAATTCAACCCATTAATCGATGGAAAATTGATATACTACTTTGTAACTTTCAACTCATTGCATCTAAAACATAGCTTCCTACCAAATCCTATATCCTTTCCTCACAGACCCATAACCTTAGTTTAGCATTAAACCAACCCTTTGAATTGAAACATAAATAAACTCATTCATTCAGTTTAAACAACATAAGACAAATGAAACTATCATTAACAATTTCATTCATAATCTGCAAGGAAATCACAAAGGAGAACATATATTTTAAAACTGATATTTTTTATTACTGATGTTACTATAAAACCATTTAAGATCATTACATCATGACCCATACCCTAAAATTGTTCTTGGTATATTCATCAATCTATCTATTTACATTTATGCTCCATTTTGAGTTTAGCCTTTTCACCTAGACCCTATAGAGACAAAAAACTTGAACCACCTCCCTCCATAACTAGCCTTGAAATCCCATTTATAGAATAGGGGAACAATAAGCATCCAATTGAATTATGATTACATTTCACATTTCATTTCAAAATGAATTTCAACCAAATTTGAGAGATTCCCCCAAAAAATTATATGCAATCATTGATATAGGGGAAAGCAAAAGACAACATTCTCCATAAGTTGTTGAAGTAGCCACACCACCCACAAGGCACCGTTAGCCATAGTTGTAGTGTTCACCTCAAGCAAAAATATTCTTCACTATACCAATCGAAAGACTTCCACATCAGCATGGAAGAGTAAAAGACCAAAACTACAAACACGTTGAAAAGAACAATCTTGATATAGTGGCAATAGTGTCATCGAAAACAAAAACAAGGAGAAGACACTACTCTAAGTCGTCAGCATTAGAGTATGCTCGACCACTCCTTGTTCATGATGCAATTGGAGGAACCATCACTACATCCTCGTCAGAGTCATCATACGACACCAGAGAGAGAGGGTAATGGATGTATCCTGAGTCAGTGTCACCTCCATCATCTGAAGGGTTATCAGAGATCATGATGGGAGAATTGTGTTTTCCCAGGTAAGCCTTGTGACTCTTGTTTCTTTTCTTGGCCTTCCTCTTAGGCTCAGCTAGCTCCTTACCCTTAAAATTGACCAATTCTTTTGAAATGGTCCTGTTTCTTAAGTTGTAGGTACTCTGGATAATTGTTTTCTTTTTTTGACTATGGGCCTTCGTTTTACCCTTTGGAGCCATAGAAGTCCCAGAGACTTCTTGCTCAACCACATACATATCCTCATGACGCTCAAACACACTAAGTTGTCTAGATCTTCTAGTTGGTTGAATTGACTCACCCAACTTACCCATTTTGCAGAACATACCATTTTGTAGAACATAGGTTGGACGCTATACCAAATCTAAATTGAGCGAAGATTAACCAACTTTAAGTCCTAAATTAAAATTGCAGGAAAGCACGCCCACAAACCCAAAAAATTTCAACAAGCCCCAGAAATATAAACTCCTCAACAAACTAGAGCATGAATTAAACAAATCTCATATGAAGAACCAACTCACCCGAGATAAAAACATCAATGTCTCTGTAATTGAAAACTTGACACTCACACACTCCTTCACTAACCCACACTTCACATTTTTTGTAGACTAAAAATGGTGAGATCAAATGGTAGGAAATCTGCATTAAATAGACAATTTGGAGTGTGCAATAATTAATGATTGAAGAAATCCTTGTGCGAGTGAGTTGATAGCTTAGCAACTTAGCTTTGAATATGGACCGTCAATCTTTGAGGATTTAAAACTTCATCAATGGAAACCTAGAACAGCATTTCGGGCCTTTTACAACTTGTTCCTAAAACATGGCGATACCATCTCAAAATTTGCCACGTCTTCCCTTAATCTTCATTAGTCACTTGTGATCTGACAATTAACATGCATCATGAGCTCCATCTGTGCCTTTTCATTTATATCAAAAAATTACACAGAGCCGACACTTGAAGAGAATATTCCATAAAACATCCCATCACATGTCACAAATTTTCCCCACCCCTCTAGGGTTCAATCAATGATGAGAGCATTGGCGTGATGAAATTAAGACCGTGGGATCACTACTCACTTTGGAAATATTCATCACGTTGCGTGTCGCTGATTCAAATTTGAAAATCTAGACCATATTAGTGACATCTTGAAACCAACGATGAAACCATACTAGGCCATGTGCACTTGCATGAAAATATAAGGCACCAGAGATATCGCTCACAAGAACACCTCAGATCAGCGAAAGGTAACCCTGAACAAAGCACTCCATCACTCATCACCTATTTGAACAAAATAATCGCACAACCATCTATGATGAGCGATGGGACAAAAATCAAAGGGCCCTAAGGTCATCGCTCATCACCCATTTGAAACTCAAAACTTAGAGAAAATTCGCGATGAGTGATAAGAGAAGATATGATAAGCACTAGTGTCCTTCACACATCACTAATTCTCATCATGAAATTCATGATAAATTAGTGATATGAAAGAAGCCAACGATAACAAAAGTAGCCCACAAATTGCGCATCACTAATGTGAAACTTAAAACCCACAACCTATTCGTGATGTGCAAAACAAGAGAAAAGATGATCATTGCCAATCACTGATGCAAATTAATTTTTAGAAAGCCATCCGTGATGAGAAAAACCAAAGAAAAGTTTCTCATTGCTCATCGCCCATTTGAATTTACATTTCAAAAGTCATTTGCGATGAGCGATGGATGAGACTTAAGCGAAAACAATTTAGCACGTGCTCACAAGTTGTTTTAAGAGGGGGACCATATAGGACGACGTATAAAAGGCCTCAAGGACTTAGAACATAATATTTTCAAAGGATGTAAAGGCCAAATAAGGTCAATAGATAAACATTATAAAATAAGAATGTTAGATCTAGGACAAGGGACCGATTACTCCATGAGCATTAATTACTCAAGATGTTTTAAAACAATAGGAAACAAGTGATAAGAATTCAATGATGAATTAGAACCCTAACAAGGGCTTCACCCTAAGGGTTTCTTGGGTGAGATTTTGACAACAAAATCCCTAGGAAATATGAATGAACAAAACCTTAAGTCTAGACACTTGAAACTGATTGAAATTGGCAAAGTCAGGAATGAAATCATGAATTTTTTCATGGGTTCCATTAGAGCTCATCAGCTAGATGGGGGTGTCCATATTTCTTTCACTATGGAATCTTAGTCTCCAAAAAGGAATGATGAAATTATATGCCTTCCTCAAATTAGAGCCACTTCTCTAGCCATCTCACACGATCCAAAGGGAATCAAATTAATTGCAAGTGCATGGAGAGCTCACATGTCAATCCTTTGGTAGGAAATCAATAACTTCCTCATGTTTGGGAAATGATTAAATTATAAGGCTTTATTGATATCCACCCATAAGACATTTTTCCATGTCATGATGAGATGGTGCCAAATTAATCAACTTGATTCCATCATTTTCCATGTTGACAAGACCATCCACCTCAACATTAGCTTTGTGATAGGTAAGATTGGCAATATAATCATCAAACTTTGATAACAATGCAAGGGACATATCAAATAGATCCTTGAGCCTCCACCCTTGCAAAGTATTTTTTATAATTGCATTTATCACCAAGGTTGGGTCCCCTTCAATTTTCAACCTTGGAGAGTTTTAACTTCAATATAGTTGCAATTTGAAGATTAGAGCATGCAAGTTTTATTTGTTGTTTGCTTCTTTTGGCAATCTTCTTGAAGCTTTGCATAAAAATTTCCCAGTCCAGTCTCGAATTAGTAAACCATCCTTAGAGGTGTTAAGATTTCCTCC
>VDFB02382333.1:0-13595 GCA_007258455.2 Sequoia sempervirens | reverse complement strand
TGACTCTGTCATATGCCTTAGCCATGTCAAGTTTGATAAACATCGCTTTTTCTTTAGAGCTGGCCATAGAATGGATGACCTTAGTAGCAATAACAATCCCATCCAGAATTTTCCTACCAGCAACAAAACCACTTTGTTCCTCGGAGATCAGCTCCTCAAGCCCCTTTTTCAACCGGTTAGCAATAAGTTTAGAAATAATTTTATAAATTACATTGCATAAAGAAATGGGCCGAAATTGGCTTAACCTATCAGCTCCCTCACTCTTGGGAATAAGAGCCAAAAAGGTAGCATTTAGAGCCCTTAGCATCTGCTTATTCTATTGAGATTCTTGAACCACTCCCAGGAGATCAAGTTTGATAATATCCCAAAATTCTTGAAAAAACTCAATCGGGAAGCCGTTAGGACCAGGCGCCTTCCCCTTCTTCATATTGAAAACAATCCCTTCAAGCTCTTCAAGCGAGATATCACTCATGAGTTGTTGATTCAAATCTCCAGACACAAGAGAGGGGATACAAGAAATAATCTACGCTTCCTCAGGAGACCCCCCTTGTGAGTCCTCCCTAAAAAGAGATTAAAAATACTGCACCGCCTCCCTTGAGATTTCCGGGGAGGAAAGATAGTCTCCCTTGTCATTCACCATACTAGAGATAGAATTACCATGTCCTTTGGCTTTCACCGAATTGAAGAAGAAAGCAATATTTTTATCCCCTTCCTGAAGCCACTCAATGCAAGCCTTCTGTTTCCAATACATTTCCTCTCGCAACTCCCATTCTTCAAGATTCTTCACAGCCCGAGCCTCGTCCTGAAGCAACTTAGCTGTCACCCCATCCTCCCTTAACCTCCTCGTGATACCATCCAAATCAGCCCGAGCCATTGCCTTTGCATGGAAGACATTCCCAAAGTACAGACGATTCCACCGTTTGAGCTCATATTTAACATACTGAAGTAACTTAGCAAATGAATACATTGCCGTGCCATAAGCAGGTCTACCTTTCTTCCACCAATCATTCACAAAGGCCTTCAAAGAAGGGTCCTGCAACCACATGAGTTGGAACCTAAAAGAGGGCATACGAGGCACACAAGTTGACTCAGTAGCAAGCTTAATAGGCCAGTGGTTTGATCCTCTCCAATCCAAGATCTCAGAGAAAGATGACCACATCCCTCCAACCCAGTAACAGGAAACCAGAAATCGATTTAATCTTTCGGCAATGCAAAACTCACCAACTCGACGATTGTTCCAAGTGAACTGACCATTGCTGGGTTTGATATCAACAAGATTCAAGGTATTGATATTGTCACGAAGTAGTAGCGTAGAGGGCTCCAACCTTCCAGTACCCCCTCGCTTCTCAGCCAACTCACAAATAGCATTGAAATCTCCAGCCATAATCCATGGATGAAAAGGCATCATGCTACGGATAAACCTGATATGGGACCATAGACCTTGTTTACCCCAAAAATCCGTAGGAGCATATATATTAGAAAAGAGAATTACTTCCCCTGTCTCAAAACTAGTAGCAATCATAGACATAGAGGATTTAGAAGAAATCCACCAAAGAGGTCGGATTCTCCATGGGTTCCATAAACATGCTAGACCCCCAGAAGCTCCATGAGCTCCAATGCACTGGCACTCCCCGTTCCTCCACAATCTAGGTGCCAAGCCTTGCATATTCTTAACAGATAACTTAGTCTCCTGCAAAAAGAAGACATCAGGACCTTGACTTCTAACTAAATCATGAACCGCTTTTTGTCTAGGGCTGTTGTTCAAGCCCCATACATTCCATGGCAGAATAATCATTTCAAGGGGCTTGAAAAAAGAGAATCCAGAGTCCTTACTGCCCCTGACTCCACCAAATTCTCACCTGCTAGTTTAATCTTTTCCACATCCTTTTTCGTGCCAGGTTTAGCAAATTTCTCTGCCCCGCCCTTCTTAATATCCTTCTGCATGATGCCCAATTTGGGGGGAGGCTTGGTCTTCTTAGCCAGGTCCGAACTAGTGTTCCGCCCAGGAAGAGGAGAATCCCCACCTACTATTGTACCAACGGCCAAGGGTTCCTGCACCTCAGAAACCCCCAACTGCTGATCAACTTCCATGTGCAAACAATCATCCCTTTGTGGATCCATAGAAGAATCAAGAACAAGATCCTCCTGAGCTAAGCCCTCAAGCCCTTGATCCAGGTTGATCAATCCCGGGTTCACCTCTTGTTGGCTGAGCTCATCCAAAACCTCAAATCTGTTGAAGGTACCTTCATCTTGCCTTTCTTTAAAAGGCCTCTTTTGACCCCTATTCCGATTTCGGGCCTTGACCGGAGCAAAACCATCAAAGCACCTACCTCATCAGGGGAGATGCTCTTCCCCTTATCAATTTCAGGAAGATTGCTCACAGGTTGTGAAGGTTGGGACTCCATAGGTTTATACCTTGGACATCTCCGCTGCAAATGGCCATATTCTCGACAAAGCCGACAACGAAAATGAAGAGTTTCGTAGTCCAAATGCTGCACCCAAGAATAAGAGCCCGCACACATATCTATTGCATCGGGCAAAGGCCTACTTAGATCAATCTCAGCACAAATTCATGCAAAAGTCATTACCTTTTTACCCAAAGTCTACGATGAAGTCCCAACTGGTTTTCCAAGCATCGAGGCCAAAAGGTGCAACACATCCTCTCAACAACATTCCACCGGGAACCTCGGTAAACAAACCCACCGGGACACGATTTGGAAGCTCTTCTGCGGGGTTAAAACCTGCATGCTAGGGCTTGATGAACAACCCTACCTTATTATGAAAATAAGGGCCTCCCTCAAATACCCTATTGCGATCAGCAATGCAATTAAAAGTAACCATGAAATAATTGTTCGCCAGCAACATTATCTCCATTTCCCCCTCTGGCTCCCATGTCCTTTGGGCCCAAACCTCCAAAAATTGCAAAGAAACCCTCATCCCCAAATACTTACGATATAAGGAGTGATTTGAATAATACTCAACATCTTCAACAATCATTTCAAATGGAACAACCAGTTTTGGCCTCTCCTTGCACCTCTTGAGACAACCGTTAATCTTCGTGATCCGTAAGCCATTAGATAACCCCAAATCAACAATCCCAGTATTCTGAGCAAACAAATTATAATCGAAGGTCTTCATCCCTTGACTTGAAAACTTTGAGCCTATTGCTGCCCGAAAGTCCAAGTGAGGGCTCCTCGCTGACGTCTCACCCTTTGAGCAGGCCATCATGCCCAGGAAAAAAAACACGAACCCCAAAAATGGGTGGGGAAATCCTCCCCACACCCTTCCTCTTAGCACCGCCCAACACCAAACCCCACACCTTCAATCCTCCCCACCCACGCAACAGAGAGAAGCACCAAAGACAGTGGGCATGCAAGGCCCCCAAGATATAAAAAGCCAACCACAGGTTTTGAAAACCCCCGCCCAACACCCACCACTAACCCCTGGAAAAGCCCATAGGAAACACCAACGAAGAAGACTTCCCCATAAGAGACAAAGCCGGAGAGATTCATAAAGAGAACCTGAACCCTTGCGAGACGGATACTTTCGCACCCGCGAGGGCTTCGACCAAGGAACAAGATTACGTGAATAAAGCCAACTCGATGGGTTACCCTGCGGACACTGGCGCCCTCCATGCACAAGAAAGATCCAGGGAATGAGCTAGAGGCCGGATGCCTAGCTCAAGTTGCAGAATGCTTGACCATCTTTTTTCTTTCAACCAATTTGAATGGTAATTTTAAACCAAAGGCAAATTTAAATATTTTTATGCCAATATTTTATGTATTTGCATTTAAAATAGAAATTTTAAATTTTTATTAATTTTATTAATATTTAAAATATCTTTATAATTTTAAAATTATGATTAAATATTGAAATTAAAATTAATAATAATAAATATAATATATATTTAATAAAAATAAAATAAAATATAATCTTTTTTTTAAAATAAATTTCATTTAGATTTTATACAAAATCCAAGGCAAAAAATAAGAATAAGGACGAAGTTGTTTGCATGGAGTTTAAGGCGAGAAAATCGAGGAGGAACTCCTGCATCTTTGACTACAAGGATCGTGCGGTGCATTGTGTTGCCTCTATAGCCATTGCCAATTTGTACGACATTCAGTGAATGCCCGTGAAAGTGGTACAATAATGGGACTGCACTTGGTCAGTATTTGTCCGGTGTCTTTGTATAAGCACCCATTAAACTTGATGTCAATGCCCGTGAATGTCCGTGAATGTGTGATGGTTGAATGGTCATGTGAGCATAATTATATAATGAGACAAATAGTAAACTTGATCCATTGACAAGAGCTTTTCTATTTGTTCCAATTTGGGGGAGACATGTTTTATGTGCAAATGTGCAAATCAACAAATACAATAACTTAGATATTTTACATGTTAACAAGTGTTATGTAGTAGGTAATTTTTATTGCTTGTTGTGATTTGAATGGTTTGGTGTTTTTTCATACTATTCTCTTTCATAACATCCAATATATTCTAACCTACAATTTTACAAAACAGTATGGATGTAATTAAAATATTTATTATTTAGACAATAAGAATGTAATGTAAGGCGCCTTCAAAATTTATAGCAATTGTTAGTTACAGTAAAATTGTGTTTCAATTTATTCATATGATTGAAAAATAAATGCACAAAATAATTGCATGTCAAAAAATACAATGTGGGTTTTTTCTTCATTTTGGATGTTCAAAGCTAAATGGTGGAGAGCACGAGGAGTTGCATTTTGGGGATACATAAAAATACCAAATTGAGGTGAGGGGTAACTAACCAATTGGGTTGTTGTGTGTTTACAATTTAAAACAGTATGTGGGTTGCAAGTTTCATAACACCCAGTGTTTTCCAACTTGTTGTTTTACATAACATTATGAATGTAATAAAAAAGTTTTGTTATTTACACAGTAATAATGTAATGAAATTTACCACAACTATTAGTTAGAGTGAAAATTGTATTTCATTTTCTTTATATGATCAAAAAATAAATGCAAAATATAATTGGAGGTTGGAAAACACATTGTTAGTTATCAGTTAGTTCATTGTGCTTGTTCAAAGCTCAAGGTCAAAGAGGTCGGAGAGGATTTATAGGTGGGGAATACACAAAACTAATGAAATTGAGCCGAGGGATAACTAACTAATAGGGTATTTACCTATAGAGGGTTTTACAACAATATGTGGGTTGCATGTTTCATAACACGTAGTGTTTTCCTACCTACAATTTTACAAAAGAGTAAGAATGTACTGAAAAACTTTTGTTATTTACATAGTAGGAATGTAATGAAATTCACCTTCAAAATTTATAACAAGTCTTATTTAGAGTAAAAATTGTGTTTCAATTTCTTCATATGTTGAAAAAATAAATGCAAGATATAATTGCATGCTGGAAAACACAGTGGGTTAAATGAGTAGATGGTTTATGAAGCCTGCAACCAATACATTATTTATCTCATTCACTTTGGTTTGCATCTTTTCAAGTGTTTTTAGAGAAAATTGCTTTTTCATTTCATACATTCTAGTACCTACACAAAATAGTTGCATGATGGAAAACACAATGTCGATTGTCCATCATTTCATTTTACATGTTCAAATTTAAACAATGGAGAGTACAAGGAGGAATTTTATTTTGGGGATACATAAAACTAATCAAATAGAGCTGAGGAGGGACTAACCATAGTCTTAATATACTTCCTCTAGTTTAACCATAATTTCTTATTATTTATATTTCTATGTATTTATATACCAAGGATGAATCTTATAGCACCTACATCTTTCATCTCAAACGAATAATCCAACTAAACCTTGAGTTCTCTAATGAACACTTCATTATTCCTAATGATTAAGATATCATCAATATGTAAAACTATTATTAACTTATCTCAATTCTTTGGAAAACCTAATTCTAATGCATATGGATCAAATTTTTGATACAACATACATGGTGACTACTTTAATGCATACAAAGACCCTTGTAGTTTACAATCGAAAGATTCTATACCCCTTATTTGAAATTATGTACCCTTTTAAGCCATCTCCTATTTATAGAACTAATTTTCTCGTATGACACATAATTTGATTCAAGGATCTTGTATCTCCCCTTAAGCCACCCTCTTAGGATCCCTTAATTCATTGTCTTAGCTACCCTAAATTCATCCTCTTGCATCCCCTTAAGTCACTCTCTTAACTCCACTTAATCCATCCTCTTAGGACCCCTTAATTCATTGTGTTAGCTACCCTAAATCCATCCTCTTGCATCCCCTAAAGTAATTATCTTAACTCCCCTTAATTCATCCTCTTAGGACCCCTTAAGTCATTCCCTTAGCTACCATATCATCCTCCATCTATATAATATTCATCTATTCTTTTATTTCATTATGAACTACTACTTCCTCTTTCTTCAATTTCTTCATTATAAGGCCTTTCAACACCATCTTTATGTCTCTCTTTGGATTAATTCTTCATCATCATTGCATTAATCCATTAGGTTAAACCTTAAACCCTAAACCTAACATCCATCACCATTGCATTAATCCATTAGGTTCATTTTAGGCTAATATAAATTTATTCATCTAAGCATCTTTCATCTGTCATAGTCCTTTCATTATCCATGCATCTTTCCATCCTAATCATTACATATCTCCCATCTCATTAGCCAAATAATCTTGAATCCAAAAGCTTTATTTTGGATGGAAATGATTCTTGTAGCTATTCAACCATATTATTTTTGATCTAATGGAATAAAAGGAAGCTTCACTTGTATGATGATATCAAGAGATAATTTGGATGTGCCTTAGCATAGTAGGTTGAAAAAGTACTCAATTAACATCTTTTTTAGATATTTTAAAGACATCTTGGATTAATGTGTACATTGTTTTGTGACAAGTATTACACCCATTTTATTGGAGATAGGGTCCTCTAGTTACACATTAATTTAGAGAAATAAGTTTTTCCAAACTATATTGAAATATTTTTTTTGTAACTCTTAATAAATAATTTGTAAAGGATAAAAATGGAGTGGATTTTCATATGGAATCATATCTCATTAATGCAACCAATTCTTTCATGAAATTCTCACCTCTCCTAAAAACTAAAGGCTAGGTACAAGGTTCTAGTACATGTTATTCCCCACTCCAAGATCACTGGACCTGCTATCCCAATTACCTCCCTCTTTCTCTCCCTCAATCTCTCTACCTACTAACAAGGGATAGTAAGTGGGATAGAGGGAGGAAGAGAAAGAGGGAGGTAATTGGAACCTAGGTACAAAGTTCTATTGCATGTTATTCTCCTCACTCTCTCTACCTACCTCCCCATATCTCTCTCATTTCCTCTCTCTCCCTTTATCCCTCCCATGCCACCTCTCTAGACCTCTCCCCCCGCCATACATCTATACTTCTTTGTATCTCTCATCTCTCACCATCCCTCCTAACCTTTCTCTCCTCCCTTTGTCCCTCTTTCTCCCCTCTCTCTTTCCACCTACCCCTCCCTTTATCTTTCACTCCCTCCTTCCTTCTCTCCTTACATCCATGGCTCCCTACTTGGAGCCTCTAAAAATGACCTGGGCGCAGCTTCATTTTTTACCACTTTAGATCTAGCATAATTAAGTCATTTAATTGTGTCCCTTGAGATCCACATTAGACTATTGATTAAATAATTCATAATTGAATTAATTCCATGTCATTTGTTTATCCTTGATTATTAAATAAATAAATTTTATTTATTTATCTATCGTCATTAATTATCTAAGTCTTCCTTGAATTAAAATAAATTTCTTAATGTATTTAATCCCCCTTTTGTCATTTATTTCTCCATGATTATTAAATAAATAAATGTTATTTATTTATCTAATACGTCATTAATTACCTAGGTCTTCCTCTAATTAAATAAATTTCTTAATTTATTTAATTCCCCTTGGTCATTTATTTCTTCTTGGTTATTAAATAAATAAATCTTATTTATTTAATTACATCACTAGTTAAGTCCCCTTCTTTTAAAATTAAATAGATTCTAATATATTTAATTTTTGTCCATTTCCCACTATAATTAAATAATTATTTTAATTATTTTAATTATTCATTAGCCTCTTCTCTCATCAAATTAAATAAATTTTTATATTTAATTTAGCCCACTCTCTTGAATTTTGAATTAAATCATCATTTAATTCAAAATAATTCCTTTTGTCACATTCCTCCATATTTAAATAATATCTTTATTATTTAAATTATTCACTGGTCACCTGGAGTAAATAAATTTTATTATTTAATTTCTCCAGCAACCTCTTTGTCCGTGCCAATCTTATCCCTTGACATCTCATTTAATTTCAGCCCTTGATTCAATCTCAACCCTTCATCTTTATCATTGCCCTAATTTTGACCTAACCCTATTTCACACTGCAACATTCAATCTTGACCATTGATTTTAGGGTATTTGTCATCTTCTCATCCTGGCCACACATTCAAAATTGCAGTTTTTATAAAATGGCAATTTTGTTCTTATTTAGGGGATCTCATGCTCATTCTGTCAACTTAGGTTATTTTATCATTTGCAGTCATTGTCATTTTTAGTCTATTGTGAGGTCATTGTGAGGTCATTTCTTTTATACAGATCCTTCAACACTTGCATAGGGCTTTGTCATTAGTCATAGTTGCTCATTTGAAATCTGAGGGCATCTCTATTTACTACAAGCTAGGAGGTGTAACAAAGGTGAAGCATGGAAGATGAAGACTTAGGGTAACATTGTTCCTTTTGTTTTCATATTATTTCCTTTTTGCTTTGTTATTTCATTGGAATTTTAATGTTATTGTGCTAACCCTTTAACATTCTCTGATTTTCCCTTGATTACATTGGTGAACCCAACTCCGTCTTTCTGTTTTTCGTACGGTTTTTTGTTGTTTTCTGTCGTTTAGTAGGGGTACAGGTACAGATCGCCGCAAGTGTTTTTTTTAAAACATTGTGACGCATTTGATGCGTCGTGACGCATCCGAGAATAGAAGCGACGCACTCGCTCTGACAAGCCGCAACTGACAACTATAACGACGCATCTGAACTGCCGAGTCACATTCGAAAACCCGAGCGACGCATTTGCTCTACGCGCCGCATCTGTCTGGTAAAGGTTTTTTTCGATTTTGTCATTTTCATTTTCAGATTTTTGGGTTTTTTTGGTTTCTAGTTTTCTGATTTTCTGTATTCTTTTATTCCTGCATGTTGGCTAAGATTAGATTTTGTGTTACTAATCCTCTCTTGTAGCGTGTGGCGATCCCCATTCGTGTGTTTGCTATTTTCGTACGGTTTTTTGTTGTTTTCTGTCATTTTGCAGGGTACAGGTACGGATCGCCGCAAGTGTTTTTTAAAACATTGTGACGCATTTGATGCGTCGTGACACATCCGAGAATATAAGTGATGCACTCGCTTTGACAAGTCGCAACCGCTGACCCAAATGACGCATCTGACTTTCCAAGTCGCATTTGAAAACCCGAGCGACGCATTTTCTCTGCCGCACCGCATCTGTCTGGTAAAAGTTTTTTTCGGTGTTGTCATTTTGATTTTCGGGATTTCGCTTTTCCGCTTTCATCGGGTTTTCTCGCTTTTTTTCATGTTTTTAATCCCCAGTTAATTAGATTAAATCTTTTTGTGTTACTAATATTTTCTTGTAGCATGTGGCGATCCTCCTTCGTGTGTCAAAGACCATTACATACGAGACTACTAATATTCATTGTTTGCAGATTCGCATGTCAAAGAAGGAAGAAACAAACATTGTGCTTGTTTATTTCTAGATTAGCAAACATTTGTTTTTGGTGCTTATAAAAAGAATCATGTCTTCTTTAATTGATTGTGCTTGTGGAGTGGTAGGTGAGTATGCTCTCACTTGGTGAAAACCTTGTGATCAGAAAACCAGACCCATTCTTTTCTGTTATTTACCTTGACTTGGTACATCGGAGTATCCTCTCCCCTCGCGCTTTCGGGCGATCTTGGGTGTAAGAGAAACGGTTACCAACTCTAGAAATTGGGCCTGCCTAGGGATTTCATCACCCCAATGTGACTCAAACCGGCAATGGAGCTAAAGCCAAGCTACCCCCAACCAGTATATAAATGTAAACCTTAAAGGAAAACCTAAGGTTGCTTGTAGCGGATGTGTCGGCACGACGGAGTTGTACTCCTTAAACCCTATTGAGCTTTAACCTCTTCAGCCGAGTGCCACCTTAATGGTGATTAATCTCTGCCCCATGTATGGCCACTCGAACCGGGTCCCAACTAAAAACTCTCAGAGAAAGCCAAAATCCTTCTATTTGCTAGCTGCGAAGACTCTGGCCGGGTGAAGGCATCCACACTTTCGCAGCTTGTAGTAGAGGTGATCAGCCTCATGGGAGTTTCGGGGTTGGAAATATTGGCTCAAGAAGAGAGTGCACTATAAGGGGAGCCCGTGGTACCAAGCTCAATTCACACGCTACAGATATGCGGTTGGGGAAACCTGCGTGGAATCTAGCGAATATTGTCATGGCCTAACCTAGGATCGTGCTTATCTAATGTGTGTTTGGTTACTTTATAAAACACCGCGGTTTTGTCGGCGGTTTTCTAATTTTACCACAGTTCAAAACAAAACAGTCACCAAACAGATCAAACTTTCCATCAAAATGACAAGAAAATCACCTTGAAACAAAACTGTTATATCTGTCAAACCGCAACTGATATTATGCAACACAACTGCTCTGATAAACCGCATTTGAGACTCAGAACGCTGCATATGTAGGCATCGCGAGGCATCTATCAATTTAAAAGCCACATGTGCTAAATCGAGTAGCATTTGACAGTCATAAAGTTGCAAGTGAAAAAATGTACCACATTTGCTAAACTGTGACGCATTTGACAAACTGTGACGCATTTTTCTGTCAGAATTCTAAACTTCACAGTCAAAACCAGAGGTCTTCAAATTGTCAACCATTTGTTAAACACTATCATCAAAAAGATTCTGTCAGAAACCAAACTTGATATTGCTCAAAGTCTTGACCATTAGTTTGCATTAGTCACCATAGGTTTCATACCTCATTCCTTTTTTGTTGCATACATTTGGCATTAGACTATCCCTAGATTCACATTTTTGCATACTTAGGATTAGGAAAATCTTAGTACACTTTGCAAAGTCATTGTTTTCGAAATGAGACTCTCTTGGACCAAGTTATCAAACTCCCTTTTAGTCATTGTCCTCTTTTGTGAGATTTCTTCCAACTCAAAAGTCTAGTTAGGAAGACTCACTAGTCATTTAGATCTTGTCAATTTGTCATTTACAACAAAGTCCTTTAGCAGTCAAAATCAAAAACAAAGTTCAAGCATAGAAGTGCTTAGATAACCTTATCTTACATTGCATACACATTGCATACCTTATTCACAAAAATCCAAAAACAGTAGTCATTTTAGTCATCATTTTGAACCTTAGACTTCCCATACTGTCATACTTGCATTTAGTGGTCATTCTCATTTGAGCAATCTCATTTATGGTTGAAACCAGACTTCAAAAACAAAAGAGACAAATGGAGAACTTTAGACAAGACCCCCCATTTAGTGTCAAAAATCCTCCATATGACTCAAACTGGACCTTATACGATCCATTTACCAATCTAGACAATCAACCTCCAACAACAACGCAACCTTCATCAAACAGTACATTCGACCTCTACTTGCAAAGAGATGAAAATGGTCAACTACTTCAGGAAAACATAGAGGCATTGACACAAGACCCAGAGGTCTATCAGCTTGCTGAAACAATAGCTCGTCAGGATAGAGACAGATTCGTAGCCATGCTCTTGAGTGAAGGAGCTAAGTTACCACTAGGATTTGATGCCAACACGCTAAATTTGACACTTCATGACCCTAATGCCAATAACACAAATAACAGGTCACATAGTGGTCAACTTCTAAATACAACAAACAATACTTCCTTTGGGACGACAACGACAGTACATACCATGCCCAACGTCCCAAACATCTCCAACACAATAAATGCTACATCCATTGGGGGATCACAATCATCCACAACATCCACAACACTACCCCAATCGGATGGAACCACTCTTGGCTCCTCAACAACGTGGGAAAATTATTCCAATCCTCTTTTTACCGTGACAGTAAATACCATGGGGGCATCATCAAGTCACCATAATCCCCCCTTGCCAACTACATCTACTACCATGAACACAACTTCGACAAATCTGTTCAGTAGTAATTCACAAAATCCTTTGGGAGGAGCCACAAGACGTATCATTATTAAAGGACAACAAAACGTTAACACGACAACACAGTCAAATGTCATTACCTCCCAAGGTACAAACACAAACGTCCCCCTTGTACAAAACCAACAATTTACACAAGGTGGCCAAATAACACAACCCATGACATCATTGATACACCATAACATTCATGGTCACAACATCCCCCAAATAACGACACACATGGCTGGGGGACATATCCCAACATACTCATCCAACATTCATACTCATCAACAGGCACCAAATCATAACTTCCAATACCAACAACACACGTCATACGTACCACAACAATCCGTACCACCACAATATACCAACATCCACGCACACCAGACAGGAACACATGGTGTACCAGGCAACCCAACACACGGAAATGTAAACGACCCTACCATAGATGAACTCAAAGCAAGAATGAGAGATATGGAGAAAAATATACAAAACATGTACATTTCAGCCAGGAAATCAGAAATATCATATGACCTAGATATATACCCATTCGACATGAACTTATACATGCCTGCATTTCCACTAGGATACGTGTCACCCAACTTCACAAAATATAGAGCCAAGACAAATCCCATTGAACATCTTTGCGAATTCGCAACTAACTGTATGGATATCGCCTACGAACCAACATACTTGATGAGACTTTTTTCCAAAAGTTTGGCAGGCCAAGCCCTTGAATGGTTTTCTAACGAAAAAGATATCCAAACATGGATGAGCTCAAACAAAATTCATAAGAAATACGCCAGATAATATCGACATGGATACTTTATCACTAGCTTTGTGCAACTCACGAAGAAGACTCGTGAGACATTTATTCCATTCTTTCAAAATGGAGAAGCCTTGCTAGTCAAAGTCACGTTGACATTCCTGAAAGGGAAAAAGTCGACATGTTTGTCAAAACACTTCTAGGACCCCTAAAATTCGCTTTGCAAATACATTGTTGCACAAACTTCATAGAATTGGTTGAAAAGGGAGTCCAAATTGAGAAAGCCCTTATTGCAAAGGGAGAACTGAGATATGGTTCCAAAAACACAAACACCAACCCACCCGCTGACAAAAACAAATATTGGGTCAAGAATAAACATGTTACAAATGATGGTGTGGTAGACGCCAAGACTGCAAGTCCTGTATTGGCCCTGAAAGGGGTTCAACAACAAAACAGACCAACAACGACATCGACACCTCCTCCCAATACTTCTTCAAACAATCAAAGTGGTCAAAATAGTCAAGGACAATATCATTCGATGAGACAATTTCCTAGGGGTCGCACATACACCCATTTGGGTGAACCCATTGAAGATGTCCTTAAGAAATGCATCCAA